>PVKC010008339.1:0-28205 GCA_004027635.1 Crocidura indochinensis | reverse complement strand
AAAAGAAAGTTTTTATTTAGGGTCCCTGAGAAAGGGAAAGGAGAGGAAGTGAAAAAGTAACATGTTCAAGAGAGCTTCTGAAAAAGTCCCAGTACAATGCCAGCATGAAAGCTACGCCAAGGCCATTGTAAGTTAGTGTAGTCACCTTTCTAACTAAACTCATCTCTCTATGTGGTAAGCTTCACATCAAGAGCCAGTCCTTCCAGCCCTCATCTCTGTTGTCTCTGGGCATTATTACAATAATGCCTTTTGTTTTTTCTTAAAACTCATAGATGTGTGAGACTATTTTGTGTCTATCTCTCTCCCTCTGACTTATTTCACTCAGCATAATAGTACCACAGTTTCTCTAGCCACTCATCTGTTGTCAGGCATCTGGGTTGTTTCCAGAGTCTGGCTATTGTGAATAGCTGCAATGAATGAATATAGGTGTGAGGAAGAATGCATTTTTGGATTGTGTTTTCGTGTTCCTAGGGTTTGCTGGTGGGCAGGTTATATTGAAGTGGGGAGGTGTAGGGTTCTGGTGCCAGGTCCCCTGGCAAGGCTTATGCAAGTGTGGGTAAGGGTCTCTTCCAGCTTGTGACCTCCAGGCCGGACTTGGAAAAGAGAGGGAAAACTGTGAGACACAGACAACTTACAGGGAAGCATTGTCAGAACAATGGACTTCGTTTATTGAAGGTAGGTACAAGGCTTTTTAATGGTAAACTTTAGGCGGGAAACAGAATGTGGGTAATACAGTTCAGACATTACAGTAACAAGATGGTATGCAGAGACAATAGTCACAAGGTACATGGCATCATTGATTTGGATGGTATGCAAAGATAGCAGTTACAATGCCATGGCATCATTAAATCAGGAAGCATATAAAGATGCACAGCAGGGGCCCGGGAGATAGCATGGAGGTAAGGCGTTTCCCTTTCATGCAAAAGGTCATCGGTTCGAATCCCAGTGCCCCATATGGTCCCCCGTGCCTGCCAGGAGCAATTTCTGAGCACTGCCGGGTGTGACCCAAAAACAAAACAAAACAAACAAACAAAAAAAAAGATAGCACAGCAGGGGTCGAAGAGATAGCATGGAGGTAAGGCGTTCACCTTGCATGCAGGACGGTGCTTTGAATCCCGGCATCCCAAATGATCCCCTGAGCCGGCCAGGAGTGATTTCTGAGCGTAGAGCCAGGAGTAACTCCTGAGCGCTGTCGGGTGTGACCCACCCCCCAGAAAAAAAAGAGCACAGCAATGCCCATGGCATCATTAAATCAGGAAGTATGCAAAGATAGCGGTTGCAATGCTTGTGGCACTATCAGCCGAGACAGGTTAAACAGTGACCTTCTTTTCTATTTAAGGCCAGCTTGCAGAAATCTCATTTCCCTCTCCCCACAGGGAGGTGTTCTTCAGATCATCGAAATCCAAGTACAATCATATATGTAATCCTGGTGTTTAAATAAAGAAAAACAAACAAGTAAAAGAAAGCCACGAATCTCGAGAAGGGAGATGAGAGTGGGTGACCTGCGCCAGGGGAACACGCAGTGCTATCTATGGGATCCTTCTCTGGCCTCCTAAACCACGTCTGAATCGAAGCGGGGGGGGGGGCCACCAGGGCTGGGCCAGGTGTGGAGGCCTTGAGCAAGTCTTGCCTTCGCTTTCGACACCCCCAAATCCCCGGGGGGCTCCGGGCCTCGGGGGCGGGGTCGGCAGGACCCGCCCAGCAACCGGGCTCTGAAACCCTTTTCCTGGGTGCCACGTTCCGCTTGGCTCCGTGGCCTCCACTGCCACTGCGAGTCGGGCTGGCTGGGGACGTCGAGGCAGGGACCCGTAGACTTCGCCCCCCCTCCGTGAGTTGCAAACTCCAGGGCGTGCTGGGTCAGGTCTCTCTCGATTTCGGGGTGCCCAGGGCGGAGCGCCCGCCTGGTGCCCGGTGCCAGCCCAGCGAGCGCAGCGAGTAGGGCTCATCCTCCCGGCACTCTTCTGACTTGGCGGTCATGGAGGGACCCCAAGAGTTCCCGAGCGAGACATTCCGGCTCCGCTGCGCCCCGGCCGCCTCGCCCCGGACCAGCCTCCTGCTTCTCCGGCTCAACGAGTCGACGCTGCGGGCTCTGCACGACTGTCACGCGCAGCAGGTAACGAGGACCCTCCGCCCCGCAGCGCTTGGAATGGGGGGACCCCGGGAGAAGTGGTCCGGGGGTGGCGGCAGATGCCACGGTACCCCCCGACGCCGTATCCCTCTGCCCGTAGGTCCGGCCGGTGATCGCTTTTCAAGGCGACCGAGGGGTGAGTGCGAGGGCCTGGGGTCCCTCCTGGATGGGGTAGGTGCTAGGGCTGGGGGGCAAGTCCTGAGAGCTGGACCCCGCAGTGGGGCACACGGCGCTGCTGCAGAGTCTGGTTCCCTCTGGGGACCTGCGGTGGAAGAAAGAGACCGTGTCGCCTCCACTCCCGGGGAGCTCAGGCTCAGGTGCATCTGCTTGCTAACGAGCCCCTGGGGACCCCCCTTCACCCTTCTGGCCACTTCTGGGAGGAAGGCATTGGCGAGCGGGGAAAAGGTGGTTTCCCTGGCTGGGCTCAGAGGCTCATTTTATCCCCAGTATCTGAGGCTCCCGGGGCCTGGCTGGTCCTGCCTTCTGTCCTTCGTACTGTCCCCGAGTGGCCAAGAGCTTGGCAGTGGCAGCCTGGAGCTCATCTGCCAACGCTTAGGCAGGTAAGGAGAGGAGGCAGGGAGCAAGGGCGCCGAGGGTGTGGGAAGCTCTGGGAAATGCTCAGAGGTGCCTACAAGTTCTTGACCATTATCGATTGCATTTCCCATGGCCCCTTTCCAGATCTGCATCTAACCTCCTCCACTGCGTGGGCCCCCTCAAAGAACACCTCACTATTTGGGCAGCTACGGATTCTACATCTTCATATCCTGGAAACCACCTGCTTGATGACAGGACTCGGGAGAGTTGGCCCAACACAACAACAGACTACGCGGAAGGAGCTGCTGCTGCCGTATCACAGGCGCAGATGGCGCTAGAAGAGGTGAGACTAGGGAATTAGGATAAGGTGAGGCAGAGCTGGAGCCTGAGGAACCAACTGCCCTCACCACTTTCCCTTTCAGGCACCGGATCCCTTGGCAAATAGCCAAAGACAGTCACTCCCAGGATCCTCCAGGGAACCTATGACCCAGTGGGAAGTGAGGTACCTGGGGCTGGGTGGGACCAACCTGGGAAGCCCCGGTGTTGTCTTCCTCTTTAATCTCCACCCTAAATGCTGTCATAAGAGATCTAGTCCTACTGCCTACACTGGTGGTCTTCATCTCTTATTCCCTTTTTAAATATCTGAGGTATCAGACCCTTCTTCCCAACAGAGATCCTGATCAGATACTGCCTTCTTCCACCAGCCAAAAACAACTAGACAAGGTAAGTTGTAATCAGGCAGGGATGGAGCTTTGCAGAAGAGCATTTGCCTTGAATGTGGAAGCCCCAGAATTCTATTTTCTGTGCCACTAAAAAACAAATCAAGATAAGCTGTAATAACAAGAATTTTTGTAGGGATGGAGAGATAGTACAATAGGTAGGGCATTTGGGGCTCCGGGAGATAGCATGGAGGTAAGGCGTTTGCCTTTCATGCAAAAGGTCATCGGTTCGAATCCCGGTGCCCCATATGGTCCCCCGTGCCTGCCAGGAGCAATTTCTGAGCATGGAGCCAGGAGTAACCCCTGAGCACTGCCGGGTGTGACCCAAAAACCAAAAAAAAAAAAAAAAAAAAGGTAGGGCATTTGTCTTGCACATGCCTGACCTGAGTTCAATCTCAAAGACTATGTATGGTTCTCCAAGTTTCACCAGAAGTGATCCCTGAGTGCAGATCTGGGAGCAAACCCTGAGCATCTCTGGTCGTAGTCCCCAATTTTTTCCTGAGAGCTATGTCTAATCAGGTTAAAATTTAACTTAGGGGCCAGAGTGATAGCACAGTGGGTAGGTCATTTGCCTCACACATGGCCAACCTGGGTTCAATCCCCAGCATCCAATATATTCCCCTGAGCCTTCCAGGAGTGATTTCTGAGTGCAGAGGCAGGAGTAAACCCTGAGAGCTACCAGATGTGACCAAAATCAAACAAAAATTTAACACTGGAAGCCCTTCTTTTGAGAGTCCCAGAGCTCATTCTAGGAAATTGTTAAGGTCAGATGGGACTGGAGAGAGCAGAGAGCAGGGCACTTGCCTTGCAACAGAGCTGACTCCGGTTCAATCCCTGACATCCAATATGGCCCCTCAGCACCACCAGGAATAAGAATACAATCCTTGAGTATCACCGGGTGTGGCCCAAAAGTAAAAAAATAGAGAAGGGCAGGAGTCTTCACAGAACTGCTTGTAACAGATATTTCTCCCCCAAAGAAACGTCCAGGAACAGCAGCAGCTCTAGACCGAAAAGAAAAAAGACGCAGAACTTTGCCTTCAGCACCAAGTCCCCTACATGGTCTGTCCAGTGAAGGCCTACAAGAGGAAGAAGACTGGGAAGAAGACAAAGATGAAGACATGGGTCCCAGGCTGGGACACAGTCCCTCAGCTCAAGCAGGTAAGTGCTGTCATTCTGGGACAAAAGGCCTACAGATCAGGGCCCAAGCGACAGCACAGCGATAGGGTGTTTGCCTTGCATGTGGCTGACCCAGGACTGATCTGGGTTCAATCCCTGGCATCCCATATGGTCCCCTGAGCACTAAACCTAACGCAGCCAGGTGTGACCCCAAAACCAACCCCCCCCCCCAAAAAGGCCTATAGATCAATTTTGTTGGTGGGCCACACCTGGTGGTTACTCCTAGCTCTGCACTCAGGAATTACTCCTGGAGGGACTGAACTTGGGCTGGCTGTGTGCAAGGCAAACACCCTATTCTACCTATTGTGTTATCACTCCAGCACAATCATTTAGAGGTTTTTGCTTCCTTCCTAGACTCTGAATCCCCAAGTCCAGAAGAGGTACCAGATTACCTCCTGTAAGTTATCTGCTACTTCCAGTTTATATCAAACCTTATACAAGAGATATTAGGATAAACCACCTGGGAGTTGGAAGCTATC
Source organism: Crocidura indochinensis (assembly GCA_004027635.1). NCBI lineage: Eukaryota > Metazoa > Chordata > Mammalia > Eulipotyphla > Soricidae > Crocidura > Crocidura indochinensis. The sequence goes on along the minus strand of PVKC010008339.1, from coordinate 23,169 downwards.
TGAAGCAATTAAATGAAAAGTGGGGGTTCCTTGGTCCTGACAGGCAATACAGAGCCATCCGCAATGCAGAGCAGCAACAGGCTTATGAACAAGATTTTGAGACAGATTATGCTGAATACCGCATCCTGCATGCTCGGGTTGGGGCTGCAAGCCAAAGATTTGTAGAACTGGGAGCAGAGATCAAGAGAGTTCAGCGAGGAACTCCAGAACACAAGGTAGGATTAAACCCAGATCGAACTCCCCCATAAGCATGTGCTGTTTAGTGACTAAAAAATTACAAACTGGCCTTTTCTGAGAGAAAAAGGGAAATCTGTAGAATGAAAAGGGAAGTTACTTCCCTCCTTTTAAGAAAAGTGTAATGTTTCTTTCAATGTCAAACTTGATACTAGCATTTTCTGTTTTAGGTGCTGGAAGAAAAGATATTGCAGGAATATAAAAAATTCAGGAAGGTAAGACAAGATCTGGGAATAGTAATTAGAAGGCAGAAGTGGCAAGTTAAAAAAATGGAATTTTTTTTCTGCAGAGATACCCAAGTTACAGAGAAGAAAAGCATCGTTGTGAGTACCTTCATCAGAAATTATCCCACATTAAAGGACTCATCCTAGAGTTCGAGGAAAAGAACAGGGGCAGCTGACGTGTTCTTGCCATAGTGAGATTAAGAGGAAAAGCAGCAATAAACTAGTATGCAGTTGTTCTTGTGGCCAAGTTCAGGGTGGTGAGTTGTAAAGCTGCTTCAGGTTCTAATGGTTTCATTGTTGCCATAACATTTAGGGTGTAGGGGCAGTGCTAATTCTCCTAGGATTTGTGAGTATGCCAGTCCTTCTGGGATCAGATTTGGAAAAGTAGCAAAAGCTTGGTTTCATCCATTTTCAAATATGACACAATTTCTAGGACAAGCTCCCTTTAGGACATTAGATATTAAGGGAAAGAGGAAGCTCAAAAGGCTGGAGAACATTTTGTAAAGCAAAAAGCCTGGGTGAGATCCCCAGCACTGGGCATAATCCCTGTGCCCTCAAGTCAATATTATTTCCTGAACACATTACTTGGTATGATCCAAAACCAAAACAATAAGTAACAAAAAATGAAGTCTGGTATTCATCCTGAAGACAATTAGAGATTCTAGTAACGGAACTAAAGGAACTTGTAGTACCTGGACATAATGGGAAAAGGTGTGGGTGTTAACTCTTATACTGAAAGTGAATTCTTTTTCAACATGTTTTAAAAATGACAACTGCTTCTGTGTCCTTTGTATAAGCTGAAGGCTTTCCTTGGGTTGAAAATTTGGCTTAGTGGTAAAGAACATGTCTGGCACATAAGGGTCCCATAGTATGACAAAATACAACATATGATCATTCTGTTAAATCATCCCAGACAGAGCTTCTTACTTCTGGGTATATTTGGAAGTCTATTAAAATAAACAAAAAACCCCCACAAAATATAACCTGGCGGAATGAGTTTTTGTTTTGGGGCCACACCTAGTGGTATTGAGGGGTTACTCTTGGTTCTGCGTTCAGTAGTCACTCTTAGTGGGCTATGGGGACCATGTGAGTTGCTGGGGATAGAATTCAGGTCATTTGCAACCCAACCCACTGTGCTATTAATCCACTCCCTCTTGTCATTGGAAATATTTCTTTTTCGGTTTTGGGCCACACGAAGCGGTATTTTACTTTTTCAAGGTCTTAAGATTCTGATATTATATATATATTAGTTTTTGGGTCACACCCAGCAGTACTTGGGCCTTACTCCTGGCTCTATACTCAGAAATCACTCCTGGCAGGCTCAGGGGACCATATGGGATGCCGGGATTCGAAACATCGTCCTTCAAGCAAGGTAAACGCCCTACCTCCATGCTATCTCTCTGGCCCCATGCTAATACATTTTTATATTTGCTCTACAAAATCCATCTCAAACCTGACAAGTAGAGATTATAAGTGGAAAAAGGCTTTCCTTTTCCAAAGGAAAATGACACACTTAGGGTTCATATTTATACTAATGGAGACACTTAACACTGGATAAGATTTGTATTTAACCACAAAGAGGAAAATGGTTCAATTCACCTGAACAAAACATTATACCAACACTTTTTCTTTTCTGTTCCTTACTGTTATGAAGTTCAGGGGCCGGAGCAATAGCACAGCAGTAGGTCATTTGCCTTGCACGAGGCCGACCTGGGATGGACCAAGGTTCAATCCCTGGCATTCCATATGGTCCCGAGCCTACCAGGAGTGATTTCTTTTCTACGTTCAGAAATCGCTCCTGGCAGGAGGACCATATGGAATGCCGGAATTCGAACATGCAAGGCAAATGCTCTACCTCCATGCTATCTCTCTGGCCCCAGGAATTATATCTGACCAGAACCAGGAGCAATTCCTAAGTGCTGTTGGGTGTGGCCCAAACACAAACAAACAAACAAAATGCAGCTCAATCATAACCAGGTACAACACTGCCTTTCCCAGCTCCACTGGAGAGGTTAATAGAACACACCATGGGTTTTGGGGGGAATACAACAGAATTCAGCAACAGAACCCCAGTTTGATGTCACACTATCTAGGCATTTATAGACTGAGGAAACTACATGGCAGGGAATCCAATGCAGGTTCAACATTAGATCAGGACTTTTTTTTTTTTGTTTTGTTTTTGGGCCATGCTCAGCCGCATTCAGGTTACTCCTGGCTTTGTACCCAGAAATCACTCCTAGCAGGATATCAGATCAGCTGCATGTAAGGCAAATGCTCTACCGCTGTGCTCTCTCTCCTGGCCCAGATCAGGACTTCCTAAACTTTTTTTTTTTTGTTTTTTGCTTGAGAAATACAATGAAAGTGAGCACTGCTAGAATTACCTCATATTCATGAACTTTTCCCCCCCACACCAGCTGTGCTTAGGGATTACTCCTGGAAGGACTTGGGGGATCATATAATGTGCTAAGGATTGAACCCTGGTTAGTCACATATTAAGAAAGTGCCTTACCCACTGCACTACCTCTTCAGCTTCCTAACATGGCTGATTTTTTGATGACTGAATTTAGAAAACAGTTACTGCTGTCAAATTTTCATAACTGCCACATTCAGTTGCATAACCTGATATAGGGTTTAGGAAACTAGGGGCATTGTGCCATTTAATTTTTTTTTTTTTTTTTTTTGAGTCACACCTGGCAGCGCTCAGGGGTTACTCCAGGCTCTACATTCAGAAATCGCTCCTGGCAGACTCAGGGAACCAAGGTGAATGCCTTATCTCCATGCTATCTCTCCAGGCCCCATTTAATGAAAATTTAAAATAGTTTCTAGGGGCAGAAATACTTTAGAGGAGTTAAAGCACTTGACTTGCATGTGCATAGTTAGCCTCAACCCTGATTCAAATCCCAGAGTACCACATAGACTCCTGAGTCTAGGGCCTGGAATAGCCTGAGGACTGGCAGGTGTGTTCTAAAACTCACCCATCCAACAAAGAGTTATTAGTTAAGTTTTGAATGTTTAATAGTATGTGTACCAGGGCAATGAAGATTTATATGCATTTCTATCAATGCAGAAAGTTTCACTAGCGTTGATTAGAGAACCTTTGGTTCCCCAACCAAGGGTGAGGGGAATAAAAACAATCTAAAGGGGGCTCATTTATTGTCACTGTTCCAAATGTACAAAAAAAATTAGAAAATAACCCCCCAACTCAATTTCCCCCATTCTCACAACATGCCCTCCCCCTAACACAAATAATTTCTCCCCAAAACCAAAACACATAAATTGGTCTTGGTATTTCCATAAACAGTGCAGCTAAGAAACAGTTTAGAGAAAATTTAACAGGATTCAGATTACATCCATTCTGTTTTCTCAGGGATGAGAGGTAATAAACCCATGTGGGTCTAGTCCTCCCCAAGGGTTTTCCATCTCTGGTGGAAGAGTTCTTTTTTCAAAGTGGTATGTTTGGCTGCAGCTTTAGAGATCCTCCTGTGCTTTCTTCTTCTTCTTGGGTTTTTCTTCTTGAATTACAGGGGTGGTTGTAGCCTCTCGTTGTAGGTAGCTAATAAAATCATTTAATTCGCGTCCACCCTAAAAATAGAAAAGTTGCTTTGAAAAATCAAGCAAGGGGGTTGTTCTTTACATGACTGAAACCCAACTACAATCATATTTGTAATCAAGGTATTTAAATAAAGATAATAAAAAAAAAAGGAAATCAAGTCTTTAAAAACCCTCTAAACTCCCCATCTCAATTAGTTTTGTTTTGTTTTTGGGTACCCCTGGCTCTGCACTCAGAAATACCCCTGGCAGAGTTGGGGGACCATAGAGATGTTGAGAACAGAACCTGGTCTGTACACACATGATCCCCTGAGCATGCCAGAGTGACAGAAAATAAAATAGCTGTTGAGCGTAACTCAAAACAAAATAAAACAAGAAAGGACACATTCACTACAATCACTTATTTTGACTAAGAACTTCAAGGGCTGGGGATGTGGAAACAGGTCATGCCTTGTACTAGAAGCCCTGAGCTCCACCCCTAGTACCACCAAACTCAGAGATAACAAAGTATCCCCCAACATCTTTGAGTAGGGCAATAAAGCAAGTTTCCTGGGGGAGGGGAAGTTTCCAGCAAGGATAGGATATAGGGATGTGGGTCAGTGACAAAGGGCATAGCTGGCATGTGACCTGCCTGGCGAGTTCTATTCCTGGTGTCACAAAAGTTCCCAGGTAAACTCAAAGAAATGAATATGACACATACACACATGCTCGTATTTGTGTGTACTCACGAGATAATTCACTTACTTCATATTTCTTTGGGTTAAGCTTCTTGTTGGCTGGAGAGAAGTAGATGGTAGGAAAACTGGGAAAGGAGAAAGTAAATAAAAAGCAAACTTTAAGTTACAGAAAACTTAAAATACTTCTTCAGTAACTGTTTCATAGAAACTTTTCCTAATTTCTAATCTGACCAGACACCTTTTTCATCCTAGAACAATTTCAGCAATATGAGAACTCTCAAAAGTCACAGCAGTTATTTGGCCCATGTGGCAGAATACTAAGCAGGATAAAGATCACAGGGGTTCCATGACTATTGGAACAGAAGATCCACCTTCCACCCCAAAACCGGCTATAATGACAAAATGGTATATAAGGCTACTTTCCCTTTCTAATCTCAGACACTTTTATGAATTTTTAATCTACATACCCTCTGACTTCATACGGAGAAGGCACATCATTGGCTGTGGCATCCATTTTGGCTATAATAATATTTGGATCTTTGCTGAGCTATAATTAAAAAGTTACATCGTTGTTAAGTTTCAAATTCAAGTCAATTTAAAATTTAAAACAATCTATTTCTTCAGAAACACCTGGTTAAGTTGTTCAGATGAGATGTGATATCTCTATATATTATCTAACCTTCCTTAAGTTTTCCTTGGTTCCTACTTACTAAGTCTCTATATACAGATACTTTATTTCAGGGGGGTTTTGAGCCATATCGTGTCACTCAGGGGTCACTCTGAGCAGGCTGGGGAACATATGGAATGCTGGGGATCGAACCTGGGTCAGCTGTGTGCAAGGCAAATGCCCTACCCACTGTCGTATCTCTTCAGCCCTGACATATACAGGCACTTTCAAATTTTACTTGGCCTAATAACCTATTGCAAAGGTTAAGTTTTATGATAAAGGAATACAGGAATATATAAATCATTATCAAAACTCAGAAAGTGCTGGATACTTTTAATACATAGCTGATCAAAACTATCTTTTAGCAGTACTGAGGCAGCACACAGGCTACAGAAACTAGAAGTCAGTTAGGAGATAGCAACCGAAGAGTCTATCATTACACAGTAGCCAATTAGTGTAACAACTCAATACCAAATATGAGATTTTTTTTCACAATATGGCTTAGACTTACCTTCTCTCCCAGTTCTTTATATTTGGGTTCCAGATTCTTGCAGTGTCCACACCAAGGAGCATAAAACTCAATGAGCACATCTTTCTTTTCATTATTCACGATTTCATCAAAATTCTCTGCTACCACAATCTAGGGAAAAAAAGTTCTCTAATTGGTAAGAACTTCAACTCTTTAAGCCTTATTTCTGAACCCAACCCTTCTCAAATTTTAAGTATGTGCTCTACTAGTTGAGCTAACTCCTCTGCCCCTCAGAGCAACTATTTATTTATTTATTTATTTATTTATTTTTAGGTTTTTGGGCCACATCTGGTGATACTCAGAGGTTACTCCTGGCTATGCTCTCAGAAATCGCTCCTGGCTCGAGGGATCATATGGGATGCCAGGGATCGAACCCAGGTCTGTCCTGGGTCAGCTGCATGCAAGGCAATCAACCACCTTTCTGCTGTGCCATTGCTCCAGCCCCAAGAGCAATTATTTATCAAAGAGAACTGATTCATGGGGCTGAAACAATAACACAGTGGGTAAGGAACTTGCCATCTATGTAGCCAATTTGGGTTTAATGCCCAGCATTTCATATTGTCCCCTGAGTGATTCTTGAGTGAAGAGTCAGGAGTAATCCCAGAGAATTGCTTAGGTGTAGCCCCCCCCCCCAAAAAAAAAACAAAAAAACAAAAAGGAATTATTGGGAAGGAAAGGGGGAGACAAACAAGAATATTTGGGCTACACCTGATAGTGATCTGGGCTCGCTCACTCAGGGAAACATATATAACACCAGGAACCAAAGTGGGATCAGTTACAAGCACCTAAACCCCTCTTCAGCCTCTCAGAGCAAAAATTAAAAATAACCGGAGAGACAGCATGGAGGTAGGGCGTTTGCCTTGCATGCAGAAGGACGGTGGTTCGAACCCCAGCATCCCATATGGTTCCCCAAACCTGCCAGGAGTGATTTCTTCCTTTTTGGGGGTGGAGCGTGCCACACCCTTTTGATGCTCAGGTGTTACTCCTGGCTATGCTCAGAAATTGCCCCTGGCTTGGGGGACCAAATGGGATGCAGGGGGATCAAACCACCGTCTGTCCTACGCTAGCACTTGTAAGACAGGCACCTTACCTCTAGCATCACCTCTCCTGCCCCTAGGAGAGATTTCTGAGCGTAGAGCCAGGAGTAACCCGAGTGTTGCTGGGTGTGACCCAAAAACCAAAAACTAAACCAGTCAAGTTTTTTTTATTTAGACCTATATTTGTTTATTTTGGAATAAAGAGATGAGTAGAGGGCTAAAGAGATAGTTCAATGATCTAGAGCTCATACATTGCATGTAGATCACTTGAGTCCCCCCAATCACTGCCAGGAATAGCCTAAACACTGTTGAGCATAATCCAAAATTAAATTAAAATTAAAAAAAAAAAAAAAAAAAAAAAGGCAGAGTCCACTATAACACAAGAAACGTGGAAAAAGTGGGCCCAATTCTAAAAAGCTCGGGGACACCATTAGCCTCACCTTCACAGGTCCATCATTGCTCTCTGGGATGGGCTCAGACTTCAGGTATCTTTTCAGGCTGCCATCAAAGTAATCCTGTAGAAATCTCTCCAGAGCCTTGCCATCACGTCTATATGTGGAAAAATAAGGTCAGGTTTGTTCATTTACTTCTGGGTACTGAGAAGATTAGAGACAATTTCTTAGAATACAACCAATTTTTTTTTTTTTTTGAGCCATACAGATGCTCAGGTGTTACTGACTTTGCACTTAGGAATCACTCCTGGCAGTGCTTGGGGGAACCATATGAGATGCTTGGGTTGGCTGAATGCAAGGGAAGTGCCTTCCCAGCTGTACTATTTCTCTAGCCCCATGAACCACCTCTTTCATTTGTAGTTAGCTCTTGGTGGATAAGCAAGACAAGTGATAGTTGTCTGAATGTTTCACTTCTGCCAAAGAATCAGTACTTATTCTGTTGCTCTAGAATTAAGTATAGTGCTTCTTAGTATATAGTATCTGTTACTTATTTTATTGCCTGGCTCACAAAACAACTTCTTTCCTCTTAATTTTTCTGATCTTCATGATCTTCAGAAGATGAAGGTCAAAATTACCTTGAGTCTTAAGATAATTTAGTCCAAGCAACTGAATTTACTTTAGGTCAATGAATGTAGTGTTCCAACAAGACATTTTTAAAAATGATCGTGGTGGATATGGGGGTTGCACTGGTCTGAAATTACATCCATCTCAACAAATCCAGTGTTCTCTACTATTTCTAATTGCAAGGTGGAAGCGATGATTTAAGAATTTCAAACTCGGGTGGCGCTGGAGGTAAGGTGCCTACTTTGCCTGCACTAACCTAGGACGGACCTCGGTTCGACCCCCCGGTTCCCCATATGGTCCCCCAAGCCAGGAGCGACTTCTGAGTGAATAGCCAGGAGTAACCCCTGAGCGTCACCGGGTGTGGCCCAAAAACCAAAAAGAATTTCAAACTCACGAGAATTCTTCCTGCATAACGAACTTCTCTCCTTTTGCAGTTCTGATAGCAACAACAGGAATCTCTCCAGTAGTGCTTTCCAAGCCAAAATCAGAAAGTTCATGGCTAAAAGCTTTTCGGCTGGCTACAGCAAAGTTGAGTTTCTTCCCAGCATCCAGGAATTTCTTCGCCACCATCATCACTCTGAAAGACAAAACATTCATGTTAAGACCATACTAGGGTGGTAAAGTGTTTTGAAACAAATAAACAGAGAAAGCAAAGATTTCTGCAGTCTATGCAGCTCAATGGATTTAGTCTAAACTTGAGTTCTTGGGCACTGACAAGGGCTTACAGTATTCTCCTATCTTATCAAATGGCAGGACAACACTTGTAATATGAAATCAATCCATTCCTCACAACTCCTGCTACATAATGTAACAAACTCTGAAGCCATAGGGACAGATTTGAAAATTTATACAAATATCCATGTAAGCAGATGTTTCAAAATACATTTTATTTATTTGCTTTGTGGCCACATCCTGCGATGCTCAGGGGTTACTTCTGGCTCTGCACACAGGAATTACTCCTGGTGGTATTTGGGGGCCATGAGTTACAGGGAATAGAACACAAATTTATTGGCTCTATACATTGTACTATTTTTCCAGCCCTTTAAAGTATATTTTAAATTACATTCCCTTCTTTTGTTTAATTGTTGGGCCACATTGGCAGGATTCAGGGGCTACTCTCGGTGTGGTGCTGTGGGCCCACAATTTCAATTATCCTTACAGGTTCAAAGTTTGGTTGTTTTGGATTTTTTTTTTTGTTTTTGTTTTTTGTTTTTGGATCACACCTGGTGGCATTCAGGGGCTATTCCTGGCTATTCAGTCAGAAATCAAACTGACTCTGTCCAGTGTTGGCTGCATGCAAGGCAAGCACCCTACCACTATGCTATTGCTCTGGCCCCTCTTATCTATTTTCACATTGCAAATGGTAACAGGACAGCTAAAAGGAACCTAACTATTCACAGATCAGGTAAAGTTATTTACAGAGAGAAAAAGCAATCCATTACCGATTTCTCCAATAGTTGGAACCTTTAGCATTCTTTTCATAGTCCACATCGTAGTAAGCCATAAGTATATCCTTGCCCTGTAGCAAATCTTTATTTTCTTCTGTCATGTGAGGGCAGATACCAAAACTAAAATGAAATAACATATTATCAAATTTGATAAACTTGCAAGTATATTATAGAATTATCACAAAGTAACTGATAGAATGCAATTTTAAATATTTAGAATAAGTACTGAACAATAAACAAGTTCTATCTAAGGTCTGATATTACTAGTTTACAATCGACTGCATCTTTATTAGATTCCCTCTCATTTTTTTCTCCCATCCCCAGAGTCCCACTCTTGAATTAAACTATTTAATCTAAAACATGCCCGTGCTTAATAACTGAGGTACAGAAAATTAAAATAAAGAATTCCCTAAAAATGTACTCACATGTTTTCCTGAATAAATTTTTTAATCTTGCCACTGGTCATTTTCTGTTCTGAATATGCCACAGACTTGTCCTCAAACTTATTCGTTAGATGTGAAGGACGAAACAAGGTGATACCCCTTAAAAATAAAGAAATAGTAAAAGTCTCTCCTACCTCTTTTTAAAGTTCAAACATATTATTTGTATATGCATCTTTTTTTTGGCCACACCTGGTGGTGCTTAGGCCTTACTCATGACTCTGCAGGTAGGGATCAGTCCTAGCAAAGCTCAGGGGTTCATATGGAATATCAACTCTCTTTTCTCCTCCTCTTCCTTTTATTCCTTCCTTTTCCTCTCCCCTCTCATTTTTGGGCTATAAGACTATGCTCAGGGAGCACTAGTGGTGGGGTTCAAGGATTGAACTTGGGTTGCCTGCATGCAAAGCAAGCACCCTGTCAATTCATTGTATTATCACTCCAACCCCTTATTACACTTCTATTTTTCTGTATATTCACTATCTCCCCCTGGAAGGCATCTTTGAAAAGTAGTGATAGTTTCTATCTAACACTTAGTTTACTGTCCACCAAATGCCCCGTCACCTGGTGACGCTAAGGGGGGTTATCCCTGGCTATGCCTCAGAAATCCCTCTTGGGTTGGGGGACCATATGGGACGACACCGGGGATTCGAACTGAGGTTCATCCTAGCTTGGCTCATCCTAGATCAGCCACTTGCAAGGCAAATGCACTACAGCTGCGCCACGGCCCCAGAGTTAACTCCAGAGGCCAAACCAGTATCACTAGGAGTAGGGTTTTGTTTTTGTTTGTTTTTGTGTCACATCCAGCAGTGCTCATGGTTACTCTTGGCTCTGTGCTCAGGAATCGACCCTGGCAGGCTTGGGGGACCATATGGATGTCAGAATTCAAACCACTGTCTGTCCTGGATTGGCTGCATGCAAGGCAAACACCCTACTGGTGTGCTATCTCTCCAAAGCTCTATCCCTACCCAAAGCTCTTAAGTAATCCCTTTACAAAAACAAAGCACAAAGATCACCCATTTACACAACTGCTCATGATCCAGAGACTGAAAAGAAAGCTTATCTGGTACTTACTCTCCATTATCATCATACTTGTTCACCAGAGACTCAACATTGGTGTGAGCAAATCGGTAGTTATCCCTCAAGTTGCTGGCTGCCTTCAGAAACTCAGCGTGTGCTTCACTGAATAAATCATTAAAAAAACCTATAGGGAAAATAGCAAGTATGATGAAAAAAACATTAAGAGTTGAGATATAATTAAAGCTTAAATTCTTGGCTTTTATTTTTGGTTTGGGAGTCACATCCAGAAGTTCAGGGGTTTACCCCTGGTTCTACATTCAGGAATTACTCGGACCTCGAGAAACCATATGGGATGCTGGGGATTGAATCTAGGTTGGTGGCATGCAAGAAAAGTACCCTACCTGTCATACTGTTGCTCCAGCCCTTAAATTCTTTTTTTGTTTGTTTTTGGGCCACCCCTGGCAGTGCTCAGGGATCAAACCCAGATTGACCACGTGCAAGGCAAGCACCCTACCTACTGTATTAAGCTCAGCCACAATTCTATTTTTAATGTTTATTCTACTACAGTAAGACTGGTTTATTATGTATGATCTATATTTCACACAACACAGAAAAAGTATACCATAATATCAGGGCTGCCCAAGTACAATGGGACAACTTGAGATTTGATGATTCCACATTAAACAAAAAAGTGGGGCCGGAGAGAGAGCATGGAGGTAAGGCGTTTGCTTTTCGTGCAAACGGTCACTGGTTTGAATCCCGACATCCCATATGGTCCCCCAAGCCTGCCAGGAGTGACTTCTGAGTGTGGAGCCAGGAGTAACCCCTAAGTGATGTCGATGTGATCCAAAAACCAAAAATAAAATAAAAATAGGGGCCCGGGAGATAGCATGGAGGTAAGGCGTTTGCCTTTCATGCAAAAGGTCATCGGTTCGAATCCCGGTGCTCCATATGGTCCCCCGTGCCTGCCAGGAGCAATTTCTGAGCATGGAGCCAGGAGTAACCCCTGAGCACTGCCGGGTGTGACCCAAAAACCAAAAACCAAAAATAAATAAATAAATAAATAAAAATAAAATAAACTTCACCTCATTTATTTGCTTTTTGAACACCTTGTAATGCTCAGGGGCTAATTCTGGCACTGCATTAAGAAATTACACTAGTGGGGCCGGCGCAGTGGGGCTAGAGGTAAGGTGTCTGTCTTGCCAGCGCTAGCCTAGGATGGATCGAGGTTCGATCCTCCGGTGTCCCATATGGTCCCCCAAGCCAGAAGTGACTTCTGAGCACATAGCCAGGAGTAACCAGTGAGTGTTACCAGGTGTGGACCAAAAACCCAAAACCAAAAAAAAAACACCAACAAATAAAAAACAAATAAAAAAAAGAAATTACACTTGTTGGTGCTTACAGGGACCATAAAATATGCCAGGAATTGAACCTGGTTCGGCCACATGCAAGAACAGCACCTCCCCCCCCACCACCACCAGAAAAAAAAGAAGTAAAAAGGACGAAGTACTGTGAGTAGGGAACTTGCCTTGCATACAACCAATCTAGGTTGATACCCGACACCTCATATGGGCCCCAAATCCAGTCAGGAGTGATTCACATACTTTGCATCATCTCTCTGGTCCCCTAAACTGGTTTCACTTTGTTGTTACTAAAAAAGAATTTTCTCAGATAAAGATTTTGTGGCATAATAAGATATTCATTACTTACCCACCACAGAAGCATCTTTGTCACCAATAAACTTCTCAAATTCTTCCTCAGTCTTTAGAGGAACTGAAGCTGGTCCTGCTTGTTTCTTCAAGTGGCTGACAATTCCATCTTAAAAGAGGAAACAATATTGTCAATACACATTTTACATAAGTTTCTGACACTGACAATATATAATTCTCATGCAACTCTCATTTCATTGCAGCCATGTGTGTACAAACGAATTTTAAAATGCAGGGCCTAGGGGCTGCACCATAGTACAGTGGGTAGGATGTTTGCCTTGCACACGGCCAACTCAAGTTCTAGTCTTAAGTATCTCTAAGTGTGTTCCAAAATGATGACAAAATAGGGGCTGGAGAGATTAACATGGAGGTAAGGCATTTGCCTTGCACGCAGAAGGTTGGTGGTTGGAATCCTGGCATCCCATATGGTCCCCCGTGCCTGCCAGGGGCGATTTCTGAGCACAGAGCCAAGAGTAACCCCTGAGCGCTGTGGGTGTGACCCAAAAAACAAAAACAAAATCACCACTACCACCACAATACCCCCCCCCACCAAACGTAGGCCCTGGGACCAGAGCAAAAGCACAGTGGGTAATGCACTTGCCTTGCATATAGTAGACCTAGATTCAATGTCCTATATGGTCCCATGAGACCATCATGAGTGATCCTTGAGCAGAACTATAAATAACCCCAGAGCACTACTGGGTGTGGTTCAAAAACCAAAGCCTGAGGGGCCGGGCAGTGGCGCTGGAGGTAAGGTGTCTGCGCTAACCTAGGACAGACTTCGATCCCCCGGTTCCCCATATGGTCCCCCGTGCCTGCCAGGAGCGACTTCTGAGCGAATAGCCAGGAGTAACCCCTGAGCGTCACCGGGTGTGGCCCAAAAACCAAAAACCAAAAAAACAAAAACAAAAACAAAAAACAAAGCCTGAAAACAGAAAAAGTGGGGCCCTGGGCTGGGGAGAGAGAATATAGTACAAAGGGGTCAAGGTGCTTACCTTGTAAGCAACCTCCCTGGGTTCAGTCCCCAGTACCATGTACAGTTCCCTTGAGCTCTGCAAGGATTGATCTCTGAACATAAAGACAGGTATAACCCGTGAGCACCACTAGGTGTGGGCTTCCCATATTCTCAAATAGAAATAAAAAATAAATTTTTAAGGGAGTTCAAAAGAGTGGAGTGCAAGCCTAGCATGCCTGAAGTTTCAAGCTCAACCTTGGCAGCATACCCCCCCACTCCATCACCACCCACAGCACTAGCTGGGCTTCAGCAACACTGATCTGGCAAGACTATGAAGCCACTCCCAAAATAAAATTTAAAAACAAGTTAAAAACTATAAAAATGTTTATAAATTCAGTCACACACATAGGTAATAACCTCTGTTTTTTTTGAAGTCACACCCAGCAGCATTCAGGGGTTACTCCTGACTCTGCTCAGAAATCACTCCTGGCATGTTTGGGGAACCATATGGGATGCTGGAATTCAAACCACCATCCTTCTGCATGCAAGGCAAATGCCCTGCCTCCATGCTATCTCTCTCTGGTCCCAGTAACCTCTAATTTTAAATATTCTAAATTGCTTTAGTTTTAGGATAACTTCAGAACCTTTCTCCCCTGGGAGAAAAAGGAGACCTTGGTAATGCTAGGGATCAAATCCAGAGTTCTTGAATGAAAAAAAAAAAAAAAGAAGAAGAAAGAAAGAAAACGAAGTGCTAACCTTTTCATCTAGCAATCTGGCATTAACTTTTTTTGTTTTGGGATCATACCGACAGCACTCAGGGGTTATTCCTGGTTCTGCGCTCAGAAATCACTCCTGGCAGGTTCAAGGGACCATATGTGATGCTGGATATTGAATGAGGAGGGTCCGTCCTGAGTTGGCAGTGTTCAAGGCAAATGGCCTACCGCTACGCTATGCTATCGCTCTGGCCCCCAAACTCATTCTTTATTAATAACTGAATAGTGATTTATTCAGTACATTAATGTACCATAATTTATTAACAAAACCAAAACCACTAGACCAAACTCAACAACTAAATGTTAAAATCATATCAATTATTAGCCCATAATTCCTTTCTTTTGGCTAGTTGGTTCAACAACATCTGCCACAATGTCTGTCAACATGACTCGCCATTCGAACTCCAGCACCATATTAATCTGAAGAGCATTCCCAGATAAAGCCATTTATTTTACCATTTTCAGCCACTATGTGGTATTTCAGGAAAGCTAGTTTAATGTCAACTCTTTCTTATGCTTATTTTTCTTGGGTGTTAAGAATTCTTATCTCAGCCCTGCCATAAACTCTGAAAACAAGGTGAAAAGTTGACTGTTTTTGGATGTTGTAGTCAGACAAATATATTTCTGTAAAGTTGTTTACCAGCAAAGATGGTTCTTTGCTAATGAGAAATTCTTCCCTTATTCAAATATTTTTATTCTGGATCTTAGCCTTCACATTTTCTATTGTATCTGATGGTTCAATATTGAGAACAATAGTCTTTCCCTCTAGCACAAAAATCTGCATCTTGGCAGTGGTCCTACTCCAGATAGTGGACTGAAACATAAGAATTCTGAGGAGCTGGAGACAGCTTAAAGAAATGAATGCACACTTCAATTGCAGAAGATCCAGGTTCAAGCCTCAGAGCTGCATGATAAGGACTAAACATTAAGCACCAACAGCACCACAGACAGAAGCAGTTCCAGATTACTTCTGGCAGGTGCAGTGGACCTTATGTGGTACCATGGATGGAACTCTATTGGCCTCATACAAGGTAAAGGCTCTATCCACTGTACTATAGCTCTGGCCCACTCCCACTACTTTTAATTGTGATAAAATAGATCTATCTCCATTATTCTTTTCATGACTTTGAAAAATGAAGCTCTTCTCTCCACAGCCTTTGAGAGCCACTGTCTTTGTCTCTAAGAATTGGACCACTCCGGGGCCCTGGAGATAGCATGGAGGTAAGGCGTTTGCCTTTCATGCAAAAGGTCATCGGTTCAAATCCCGGTGCCCCATATGGTCCCCCGAGCCTGCCAGGAGCAATTTCTGAGCATGGAGCCAGGAGTAACCCCTGAGCGCTGCCGGGTGTGACCCCAAAACCAAAAAAAGAATTGGACCACTCCAAGAATTTCATAAACACAGAATCATAGTGTATCTTTTACAACTGGCTTATCTGGTTCAGCATGTTTTCAAGGTTAATTCATATAGTTTCCAGAAATTACTTCTTATGATGTTTGGTTTTAGATCCACACAGGAGGACCTGCTCCTGTCTCTGCACTTAAATCACTCCTGGAAGGCTCAAGGGACCAAATAGGATGTCAGGGATCAAACCTGGTTTGGCCTTGTGCAAAGCAAACACGTACCTGCTCTGCTATCATTCCAACCCCCAACCAGAATTTTTTTTGGCTTTTTGGGCCACATAAAAATTATTTTTTTAAAGGTTGAATATTCCTTTGTATATTTTACATTTCATATATTCCCAAATCAATTGATAGACACGGTTTGCTTATATCATTTTTGCTATTGTAAATTATGTGCTATCTGAGCTATTCCCCTGGTCTATTTTCAGTTCTTCTGCTTTAAACCCTGCATTCCATTCCCTCTCTGGCCGGAACTCTGTTTTGTGAATAAATGTTAAACACCTGGCAAGATAGTATGAGGGGAAAGCAGTTGCTTGCATGCAATCCCCCCCAGCACCACAAGGGGTCACTCTTGAGCAGAGAACCAGAAAGTTAAAAGCCTGAGTTCCATGTGACTGCCACTCTCACTCAGACTTCCAAGATATTGAAAGAAAAATAATCAGTTCTTATAACCAATTAGAGTTAATAAAACCAAAATATTGAAAAAACAGAAATATAAAATATGTCTAGATGACATTACTACAAGTCCAAGTATTTTCTGTTTACTTACATAATCAATTCACCTGGTTATTTTTTTTAACCAGACCTCTTACAGGAGGAAAAAAAAAAAAATCAAGGCTGGAACAGAGGGTAAAGCATCTGCCTTGCATATGACTGATTCATGTTCAAACCCTAGCACCCTACCTGATCCCCAGAGTGATCCCTGAGCATAAGACCAGGTGTACTCCTGGAGTAACACCAACTATAGTCCCAAAACCAAAAGCAAACAAACAAAAACCCAAAACAAAATGCAAAAAAAAATCGAATAGGGGCACCACCTCTTGGTGCTGTTCACTACTCCCATCTCATTAGGTCACTAATGAGTCACTCCCAATGTTGCTTGGGGACTATGTGGTACCAGAAACCAAATATTGAAATATTGGTCTTGTACACAAATTTAGTTTCCAAAATGTAAAACTGTGATTCTTACCGGCAGTCCTGGGTCCATCATAAGCACCTGCTTCTTCACCATCTCTAAATATCTTCAGGGTTGGATATCCACTGACTCCGTACTTATTGCATGTGTTTGTATTGGCAGTACAATCAACCTAAGGATAGAAATAGACAAACCGCTTATTGGCCAACAGCCTGCTATAGGTTCTTCCTATATTCCCAAAGTATTGGGATGTGTGAAATCATAAAAGGGTCAAGGAATTCTTGGCATACATGCCACAGAATCCTGGATCTATCTCCCTTTTGTCCTTTGCTGTTGTAACAGAGTGTTTTACACCTTTAGTGGCTTGCACATGTGCGCTCTGGGATTACAATTAGTTGACAAACTCAGACTATGACAATAGTGCTTAGCAAAGCTGACAATTCTTGGCTGTGATGCTCACAAATTAGACATCACAACCCCTTTGTGGTGTACATATGTACCTGGTTCTAGTGAGGCCAGAAATTGCTCATGGTGTGCAACCTCGAGAATCATACTGGGTGCATGGACAACAAAGCAATTCCTCTTGTTGGGGCCCAGGAGACCATATGGGATGCCAGGGATCAAACTTGGGCCAGCTGCATGCAAGGGAAGCAAACTACCTGCTATATTCTATCTGGAAAAGGGAATTTGCACCGGAAGCCAGGTTTTCTCAATTTTTCCAACAGAGAATCCTTTCCAACCCAGTTTCCTCCTTGCTCCTGCCCCTCCTCTCCACCCACCGCAGACTGATTGGTATATTAGTCTTGTTAGGTGGCTCCCCACTTATGTGACTTTTATCTGCCATCCCTGGTTGAGAAATACTGCCGAGAATAATATGTGTTAGAATATTAGATTTTAAATGAATACTAGTGCTGTATCAGCTACCTCAGAACTATCTAAGTAATTGCTTAAAATTCAGATTCTTGGGACCAGAGTGATAGAATAGAGAGTGGGGCACTTGCAATGTACATGGGCTGACCCAGGTTCAACCTCTCACATCCCTTATAGTTCCCTGAGCCAGCCAGGAGTGATTTCTGAGCACAAAGCCAATAGAAATCACTGATGCTACATTACTACTGGGTGTGCCCCAAAAACAAACAAGTGAAACAAAACAAAGAATCAGATTTCTATTGTTTCTATCATAAATAATACACACATGATTGATTTTACCCTTGAGATCTCTTCATATAAAGCTTCTACAGTTATTTGGCCTAAAGTCCCCCCCCTTTTTTTTTTCTTTTTTTTTTTTGTGGTTTTTGGGTCACACCCGGCAGTGCTCAGGGGTTACTCCTGGCTCCATGCTCAGAAATTGCTCCTGGCAGGCACGGGGGACCATATGGGGCACCGGGATTTGAACCGATGACCTTTTGCATGAAAGGCAAACGCCTTACCTCCATGCTATCTCCCAGGTCCCATAAAGTCCCCTTTCAAAAAAGGAATCATTCAGTACTTCACCACTATCCCAGAAACGTACCTGAAGTGAATACATAGAAACTATACTCACAGAAATATAGAAAGCGATAATCAACTCCCAAGATCATTCTAGAGCTTCCCAAACAATGTTATCATCCACTTTTGGGGGGAGAGGGTTAGGGTGGGGGTTTTGCCACACCTGGCATCACTCAAGGGTTACTTAATCCTGGCTCTGCAGTCAGAAATCGCACATGACAGGCTCGGGGGACCATATGGAATGTCAAGAATCGTCCTGGGTAGGCTGAGTGCAAAGTAAATGCCCTACGGCTATGCTGTCTCTCCAGCCCCAATCATTCACTTTAGATAATACTGGTTTTCACCTTTCCCCCAGCCTTTTCTTTTGCAACTATCTTCATCATTTTTTTTTTCTGCCTCAGAACATTAAATATAAGAAAGTACAATGAGTAAAGCACTAACTTTGAACTTAGGCAACCCAGGTTTAATCCCTGTCACTCCAAATGGTCCCGTAAGCTCTTCCCAGAGTGATTCAGGTGTCCCGCCCTGGCTCTATGCTCAGAAATTGCTCCTCGAAGGCTCAGGGGACCATATGGGATGCTGGGTTTTGAACCACCAACCTTCTGCATGCAAGGCAAACGCCTTACACCTCCATGCTATCTGGTCTGGTGGAGGACAATTTGATTTCATAGATCACATGGAGATACTTGGTATCAAATTTGGTGTCAAAGGCATCAATTACTTGAATGTTGTTCCCTGAGCTAGAATCAATCTTTTACAGTAACCACATGACAGATCTGGTGAGAATTATCATGAGGACACAAAAATGAGTCTCATCTTCTGAGTTACTTAGAAGTAGGCAGTATAACATACTTAACAAATATCACCTCATCTAATCTTCAACTCCCAGGAGTCTAAGGACTCCTCATTGCTTTAAAAAAATTTTTTTTACTGCTTTAAAATAAACTGAGGTTTGGACCAGAGCAACAGCACAGCAGTAGGGCACTTGCCATTTCACGCTGCCAATCTGAGATGGACCCAGATTCGATCCCCAGCATCTCAAATGATACCCCAACTTCTGAGCACAAAGCCAGGAGTAACCCGAGAGCTGCCGGGTGTGGCCCAAAACAAACAAAATAAGCTGAGGTTCAAAAAGTTATAGGCAGAAGAGAGTAATTAAACATTTTCCCCCATGGCACCTGCCAAAAAACATAAAGATTAAAGGCAGTTTTTAGGGCTGGAGAGATAATTCAACGTGCTATTGCTTACATGAGGCCCTCAGGTCTATCCCCAGTACCAAACAATCCCTCATGCAATGAGTCAGAAGTGACACCTAGGTGTGGCTCTAAAGCCAAAACCAAATAAGTAATGAAGTTTCCAAATTAAGCCCTGCATATTTATGAAATATTTGAGGTTGGTCAAGATATGGGTCTTTGAATTGGGGCAACTATGGGCTTCATCACAGAATAAAACCTTACAAAACTTCATAAAAGTTAAATATCAAATTTATGGATTATGGATGACCAGTCCTCTCAGTCCACACTCTAATTTTCTTATTCCAATCACTGGACAGATTATTTGGGAGTTTAAAGGTGTCACTGACTCATAGTAGTTTTCTCCTTTTGGGCTGGGGGTTGGACCACTCCTAGTGGTGCTCAGGGTTTATTCCTGGTGGTCATAGGGGATCGATCATATAGGATGCTTGAGATCGAAGCTGGATCAGCTGCATGCAAGGCAAATGCTTTACGCACTGTACTATGGCTCCAGCTTGCCTTCAACCCCCCCCCCCCTTTTGGATGTTGTTTTGGAGCCACACCAAAACAACTCCAGGCTTGCTCCGGGCTCTATGCTTAAGCTTAGGGATCTTCCTGCCAGGTTCTAGGAAACTTGAGGTGCTGGGAATCAATTCCAGGTTAGATGCATGCAAGGCAAATATCTTACCCACTGTATTATCTCTCCAGTCCCATTTTTACTTGTATCTGTCCTTTCTTTTTTGGGGGGTGGGAGTAGACCACACCCAAGTGATTTTTTTTTTTTTGACAAAGATTGGGGAACCATACATTGTATCAGAGACCGAATCAGAGTCAGCCAAGTACAAGGTAGCTCACTAACTCTGATTGGCCGCCTACGCAATTCTTACTACCAAATATATATAAATATTTTAGGTTTTTGGGTCACACCCGGCAGCTTCAGAAACCACTCTTGGCATGCTCGGTGGACCATATGGGACACCGGGATTTGAACCACTGTCCTTCTGCATGCAAGGCAAATGCTCTACCTCCATGCTATCTCCCCAACCCCCTTACTACCAAATATTGTTTAATATTTTGAGAGCTTGTTTGGAGGTCCTAGCAGGGAGCGCAGCTACTCTATCCTTGATGGAAGAACGGTCTGTCTCTATTCGGGAAAAGCCGTCTTCTTCAACTGAGTGCACAGCTTTGGGAGGGACGCACATGGAGCGGTGAGGGAAGAAGGAAACACCTGCCTAGACAGCCAGATCAGTTGAATCAACCCTGGCGATAAATGGGGTGACAGATGTCACAGTCAAATCGCCCTCACATCCAAATATTGTTTGACATTTTGAAGATGATTTTTTGCAGAGGAACTAGTATTCTCCTCTGAAGGTACATAGTACCTTCTGTACCTTCAGAGTGGAAAAAATTAATTTTTCCAACTATCATTCAAATGCCCCATTTATTTTTCATTTTACTACTTTGATTGAGGTTCTGATTTACAATATTACTGTTCACATAGTTCCAACACCACATACATCACCAGTATACCCACCTCCCTCCTGAGCACCCCAGGACCCCTTTCTTTCCTCCAGCCTTGCCCCCTGCTGCCCCAGATCAATTTTTCCTGTTTTACTGTCTTTGACCCTTTGTTGCTACCTTGCTGTGTATCTTTTTTTTTTTTTTTTTTGGTTTTTGGGTCACACCCGGCAGTGCTCAGGGGTTACTCCTGGCTCCAAGCTCAGAAATTGCTCCTGGCAGGCACGGGGGACCATATGGGGCACCGGGATTCGAACCGATGACCTTTTGCATGAAAGGCAAACGCCTTACCTCCATGCTATCTCCGGCCCCCTTGCTGTGTATCTTTAAGTCCCATACATGAGTGAGCTCATTCTAAAAATAGTCCCATTTTTATTTTCTTTAGGCCACAACCATAATACTTAGGGGTTGCTCTTGGCTCTGCACTTGGGAACCTCTCCTCACAGTGCTTGGGGGACCATATGAGATGCTGGGAATTGAACCCCTACAAAGCAAGCACCCCCACCTGCTGTGTTATCTCTCTGGCCCCATACTCCATTTCTCTTATGAAGAACCCATTTTTACTCACCTTTGCTAATGGAACTATTCCTTTTAATCTGGTAGCTGCAGCTTCATATTCAGGGGCAAGCCTCTTGCAGTGTCCACACCTATACAGACAGTCATATTTACATAATGTTTTTGTTTTTTCAGTTATTTTGCTTTGTTGTTTTTGGGTCACATCCCGTGGTGTTCAGGGTTTACATCTGGCTCTACCTTCAGAAATCTCTCATTGCAGGCACAGGAACCATATGAGATGCCAGGATACGAACCAGTTTGTCCTGGATCCACTGCATGCAAAGCAAATGCCCTACCACTGTGCTATCTCTCTGGCCCTGTTTTTCCGTTTTAGAGTCAAACTCTTGTTTAATCCTGTAAATTTAACTTTATCAGGACCGGAGAGATAGCATGGAGGTAGGCGTTTGCCTTGCATGCATAAGGACAGTGATTCGAATCCAGGCATCCCATATGGTCCCCCGAGCCTGCCAGGTGAGATTTCTGAGCATAGAGCCAGGAGAGGCCCCTGAGTGCTGCTGGGTGTCCCCCCCCACCCCCAATAAAAAGCTTTATTTATGGGGGCCAGGCCCCATGCTTTGGAGTCATACAGTGATGCTCCAGGGCAGTGATGGCTAACCTTTTTGAGCCTGAGTGCCCAAACTGCCGCACAATGCCCGGTCCTCACAATGGCCAGTCTGGCCCTATTACCAGGTGAGCTTCAAAGCAGACACTGGCACACTCGCCTCCCACCGCAACTGCGGACCCCTTCCCGTGAGCCAGCGTCAAGGCCTTCACATGCCACAGGTTTGCCATCAAACTCCTAGGTCTTTTGTGCTTAATAGTTACCTCTGGTGGTACTTGGGTACACATGGTAGGCAAATACCGTACTCCCTATATTCTCTGGGGCTTAACTTTCTTTAGAAACTCTCAGTAGGTACAGGTTCTATTTCTGGCGTGAGGTTGACGCTACAGGAGCTACTGAAGGGTTATAGAAATAGTTCAAATATGGGACACGCACTCACACGGCTTTTGGGTCACACCCGGCAACGCTCAGGGGACCACATGGGATGCCGGGATTCAAACCAACGTCCTTCTGCATGCAAGGCAAATAAATGCCCTACCTCCATGCTATCTCTCTGGTCCCATGGGGCACATATTTTATATGCATATAGAATCACATGGTGCCCAACACCAGAAGGTCTTAGCAATGTATGACACCCCCAACCAAACCAAACCAAAAATGCAATTAAGTCCTATACTAGGAACTCAAACCCTTTTGACTCTTTAATGAATACATGAAGCAATATAACAATAATCCCAGTTCTGATCATTTTCCCCAAAGAAAAGTTCTTTTTCTTCAGGAAATGAGCACCACACTCTTTCTTTTGGAGGGAGTGTGGAGGGGTGGTCAAGCTATACCCTGAGGTGTTCTGGGCTTACTGGCATTGTGCTCAGGGATCACTTCAGGAAGTGAACCAAATGAAATTTCAGGGAACAAACCTGGGTCAGTTCATGTAAGGCGAATGTCTTAATCCCTGCACCTCATCTCTGGCCCAGCATTGTGTTCTTTTTTTTTTTTTTTTTTT
>PVKC010008338.1:0-28131 GCA_004027635.1 Crocidura indochinensis | reverse complement strand
CTTTAAGTTTATAGTTAACAGGTAAAGATCCACCACCAACTTTTTTTAATAGGCAATGATATCTTCTTAACAAGATAAATTTGAAATGTTATTTCACTGCTCTGAATTGATCTAGGCATGTAGCAACTTTTAAGTATAAAGTATAACTTTATCAATTATCATCTACTCTTTACTGGAGGGTAAAAAATACCACTGCCTAGTAAGAGAGGCTTGTTTGACAGTATAAGAAAAAAAATGTGATAATCCTTCAAATTGTGCTATTCTTTTGTGAATCTTGTGGGAAAATGGTGCTTGGAATCAATGGCTTCCCAAATGAACATGAAAATATGGTATTCAACATACACAGTCAATGCATGCATGCTATTATTTATAGTCCAAGAGAAAAATATCTGCTAATATTTACTCTTATAGCACAAACATTTACTACCTGTAAGATGTTTTGAAGATTCTTACATTTTTAGTTTTTTTTAAGTTTTATCATTTTGCTCAATTATGTTTGACATTGACAGGTAACCACATATGGTCATTAGCACTTGAATTAGATGTACATGTAGATGTAGATGTACACTTTGACTATACAGTATTTCCAGATATTGGTTTTGACCACCCAGATCCTGAAATTCAAGAGATTTGTTCCTGATTACAGTTATTCTTAGGCTGCTGAAAGTATAACTCAATGCCAAAAGGGTTTATGTAATATTTAGGCATGTATTACATGAAATTAATCTTAACATGAAAAATCTTATGATTACAGAGCACATTTTGTCAGTGATTGATTGACTAACTCATTTATTCATATATTAAAGCTTCCATTTACTTCTATTTACATTCTTGAGCTGTAACAGAAAGTTTCTATTTGTGATGGGCTTGTGGTTAGATTAAACAATTATCATAATCTTTTTTATTTTTTATTTTTATTTATTATAATAATTTTATTTGTTTTATTTGACTTCTAATTTTCTATGTTAAAACACAAACTACATATCTTTATATGTATTCACAATTGGGAGATGATAAGATCTATTACTATTTTTTGCACTTTACTTTGAACTCTGAACCACCCAGTGTCATAGAAAACAGTATTAGAAATATTAGGGAAATCCCTTTTTATTCTTATAGTTTCTCTGAGGGGTAAAATAAATGAATAGACATTCCATTCATAATTAGCTGCTATTTGTAGATCTGTTTTCCTTCAAAATACACATTCTAATTCTTGGTTAAGTTGTTTTGCATCGATCATCCTCTCCTGTCTCTTGATGGAAAAATTGAAATGAGGAAAATCACAGAGATTTTCTATATGAACAAAATAAATGAGAGATATGCAAAAGCTTCTAAAAGCCTTTATACTAATATGCTTGTTGACAAAGATATCTATATAAAAGAAAATAAAAACTCATCATTAAATAACTAATAACTGTATTTGACTATTATGTATTTTGATTCAAAAGATTTTAAAATATATCTAAGTTAGGATTTAATTGCATGTGGATAAGAAAATCAGGAATGATGCTCTTAGACTGAAAGAGTAAGATAATCATTACACTTAGAAAACCTAAAAGCACGGACTGGAGTGATAGTGCAAAGGTAGGGAGTTTGCCTTTTACACCACTGACCCAGGACCGACCTCGGTTTGATTCCTGGAGTCCCATAAGGTCCCCCCAACCAGGATCGCTTCCTGATGTGTGTGGCAAAAAAAAAAAAAAATGAGAGAGGGAGAGGGAGGAGAGGGAGAGAAAAGAGAGAAAGAGATTTGTCATGGATGAATGTGAATCTTAAATGGAAAGAGAAACAGAGAACAAATCTTAATTGCATGTGCAGTCAGTACATAATAAGAGGACATTTTATGTGATTCAATATCACAATTTAAAAATAACTAAATCATATAGATATTAGATCCATAGGGCTTTCCAGAGAAATCTGCTGGCAATGTATATTTTCTTTCTTCTATCTCCTTTTTCCCATCCTTTGAATGTCATGAGCCCACTTCATGTTAGAGGACACATTTAGTCTTATTCATATATCCACTTTTGTAAAGATTATTAAGAAGCATGTGTATGTGATTAAGATAATGCTGCAGATGTAGTGATAAAGGAAAATTCAGATTATGCATTCTAGGTAGTCAGCATTTATTTAAAAATACTCTTGCATACTGGGTCAGGGATGTTTTTACACTATGCAATGAAATGATGGTTAAATAACCCAAATACTAGGACTATCCAAATAACTTTCATTACTGATTTATACCCAAAAATCTCATTCATTTTATTTAATTAGAGCAGTCTTTTATGATTAATATGATAAATTAATAAAATTGAACCATTTTGGAGATGCAATTTGCCATTTAATTGCTATCAATTTAGTATTTTGTAGGATCAGAGATCTTAGGGGGGTAAAATCTAAAAGTGGAGTGCTCAACACAAAGAGTAGTGGTGCAGTTAGGGAAATAATTACACTAATAACTATCATGATAATCTTAATAAATGAGAGAAGTAGAATGCCTGTCTCAAATACAGACAGGAGTTGTGGGAGGAGGGAGATGGGGAGATCGGTGATGGGAATGTTGCACTGGTGAGGGCAGGGTGTTTTTATTGTGACTGAAATCCAACTAGAGTCATGTTTGAAATCATGGTGTTTAAATAAAGATATTATTGAAGCTGAAAAAAACTAGAAGTTGAGTGCTTTTACTTTTAAATTTTGTTCTCTCATATAAGATAATTTCCAACTGAATTTACTGATTTTCAATACTTGCTAATTTGTTTATGCTGCTTTAGACCTGGAAAAATGAACTCTAAAATTCCTACAAAAGCATAGCTTTCATATATAAAGGATTATGGCAGGCACATGTAGATTATAAAATAAGTATATGCATTGAATCAATGGTGTGCAAATATTATTGTAAATTATCTATTGTTGTCAGCAGTTGTCAGCATGTCACCAAAACAATACCTATCTTAGACCATTACTCTTTCTAATGAGTAAATTAGAGGATTGTGAAATTTAAGGAATGCATATTTTCACCACTAACATCACAGTAAACCTATGCTTAAAAAAATAATATAGAATACCTGCATCTTGTCACAAAAATCATTTTTAAAAGAATCCTCTAGAATCATGGCTTAGGTTAAAATAGTTATTGCTATAAAATTACATTATGTTAAATAGAAGTTACATAAATTTATTCTTTAAAATGTATTTTGCATATACCGGGTTTGAAAGTGAGGTGTTAAGAATATAGATGTATTATAGCTAGATCTAGTAGAGAGTCATAGCATCTAGGTTTGTCTTAATTCTGGAATGTTATTATCTCTTTTTATTTCTAATTATAATGGAAGTAGCTTTAACAAAAATTTATCTCACCTATATAAGCAGTCATCACAGTAACCCATGAAGAAAACTTCAAATCATAAAGATATGCAACCATGTAGATAATTTCAGTACATGGCAGCTTAGGTGTGTTATGGGTATAAAAGCATGTAATTGTCTTCCCTTGTTATAATGAATAATGTTATAGAAGCCCATGAAGATTCATCCTTCCTAACAGGCCTTTTACAACTTCCCTGTCAGTTTCTAAGTCAGCCTGGACTAAGAAATTAAAATGGGATATATGTCAATTTAATAAATATTTTTCAGCCACTACCCATGTGTCAGAGATATCTGATTAACTTTTTATTGCTAAATTTAATCAGTAATATGCTACTATTTAAGCTCTTTAGTTATTATAATAATTTGTTGGTCTTTAGAAAAAGAAATGTCTAGGTCAATAATGTGAATTCAGAAAAATCACTAAGCCACATAAATTTAGAAAAATGAAATTCCAAAAATTTAGCCATTTTTGATGTATGTTGAGAACATTGGTGGAATTTTAATATCATACTATGGTGTAAACTATGATGTAGATATGGTGTAAAATATCATGAATATATTCTGGTAAAATAAAGCAACAGGTTTAACTTGACACGATTGATTCTTGGCACCAATACTAATATTATTGATCCCTGACCTTGAAATATTACCTGCATTATTAATATACTGACGATAGTAGGTAATATGACTTCATGTTTGTTTGTTTTTGGGCCACACTCAGTGACGCTCGGGAGATATTCCTGGCTATGCCAGAAATCGCTCAGAAATCGCTCCTGGCTCGGGGGACCATACTCTGGGTATTGAACCACGGTTGGCCCTGGATCTGCCACATGCAAAGCAAACGCTCTACAGCTACGCTATCGCTCTGACCCTGACTTTATATACTCTTTTAACTCTAATTTGCATAACTGGGATGTAGTTTATTTTTCAGAGCCTTTCATGCTCCGAGTGCTCAATAAATACTAAAGAACAATAATATGGTGTATAGTATAAGCCTGAGCTTTGATTTGTATGGTCATCTAGAAACCTCTTGTGTTGTAATCATTAGTTTTATTTTGAGTAAGAATGAATTACTGCAGAAATTGTTCAAATTTTTTTCTTGCTTTTCACTGTTTTACATAGTAGAAAATGCAAAATAATCCAAAAACTGTAAGGGTTTTTTGCTATAAGAAATAGAAGATTTAGAGAACTTATATTTATGTGGTGACAAATATTTTAGTTTCTTATATCAAATGAGTTTTAAATTTTGTAGTAATGTATTTCCCTATTTTTATAACATAATTAACTATCAAATTTTTCACTTTTAGAGTGCAAGTTAATCAATATTTTAGAAATGTTTTTAGTTTATAATATCACACCACCATCAATTTAAAAATAGTTTATTATTCCCCAATAATATACATTACTGATTACAAAGAGCCAGAAGAAAGCTCAATGAGTAAGGCACTGGCCTTATTAATTTCCAAACTGGGTTCAATCTGTGGTACCACATATTGTCTCCAGATGCCTGCCAGGATTTTGACCTCTGATTACAGAACCAAGAGTAAATACTGAATACTGCTGGTATGGACCCGAAACCAAACACACACACACACACACACACACACACACACACACACAGTGTGATCTATCAACCTTTGTGAATTACTAATCTGTTCTCTGTATTTGTATATTTGTCTATTCTTAATATTCATGTAAATGGGGGCCTGAAAAATAGTGCAACACAAAAGATGCTTTCCTTGCACTTGGCTGACCTGAGTTTGATAACCGGCAACCCTAATCACTGTCATGAGTAATTCCTGATTTCAAAGCTAGGAATATTACCTGAGCACTGTTGAGTGTGACCAAATACAAACAAACAAAATGGAATATAAATGGAAACTATATATACTTCTTTTCATGATTGGTTTCTTTAATTATAAAGTGTTTGAAGTATCATGTATAAATAAGCTTTTTTTTTTGAACAAAAGTATTCCAGGAATCGGAGCAACAGCAACATTCCTGGAATACATTTGCCTTGCACATGGCTGACACAGAATGGACCTTGGTTCTATCTCAGGTGTCCCATACGGTGCTCCAATTGAGGAGCTATTTCTGAGTGCATATCAGGAATATCCCCTGAGCGTCACCGGGTGTGGCTCAAAAGCAAAAATAAAAACAAAACACAAATAAAATAAAGTGTTCCACATAATGCACAAATAATATTTCATATTTTTTAGCCTAGATAGATATTTAGTTTATTTATACTTTGGAGATATTGTTAATAATGTTGATATATATTTGTGTATGCTGCTTTAAATTTTCAAATAATTATCTTTTTGGTTTAGATGCAACATTTGGTGATACTAAGGACTGCTCCAGCAGTTGTATATATTTCTCAAATACACAGAGGTCGGAGAGCCAGGTGGTGGCATTGGAGGTAAGGTGCCTGCCTTGCCTGCGCTAGCCTAGGACGGACCGCGGTTCATCCCCCGGTTTCCCATATGGTCCCCCAAACCAGGAGCGACTTCTGAGCGCATAGCCAGAAGTAACCCCAAGCATCACCGGGTGTGGCCCAAAAACAAAAAAAAAAAACCACAGAGGTCAATAAACGATATACAGGAGTCATTATTAGCAGGAATCATAAAATTATATAGGAGAACAAAGCCAATATTAATGCTATATTCTGAATGAGAGTGAGGAAAAATAAGTACTTTGACTTTCCTTTTCCCAAATTTCCACCAGGGCATCCTATTAGTCAGTCCTGACCAGAAGTTAAACGTTAAAGTCATTTGTATTCATGATAGATAAATTTATCCTTGGGCACAGAACATATCAAGAAAGATCAGACAGGGTCCAAGACAATAGCATAATAGCTAGGGCATTACAGGCAGATGAAGGTTGATCCCTGACATCCTTTATGGTCCCCTGATCTTCTTGAGTGCAGAGTCAGCACCACCTGAGCACCACCAGGAATGGTTTAAACAAAACAAAACAAAACAAAACAAAAAGCAGGTTGAACCTGGAATTTCAATTAGATAATCCTAAGAAGCAAAGTGTAAATGTGGTTCCAATGCTAGCAGTAACAATAAAGGCAAGTGGAGACATTTCAATTTACACACGATCCATTTTTCTATCTGAACTTTGATACAAAGAACAGCAACATGGATGCCTACATGGAACAATTAAGCTCAACACTTAGTGGTTCCACGGTTGGGCTATTATAAGAAAAACATAAAAAAAATTACGTGCTATTTAGTAAAGGCAAGGGGTAAACAAACGTCTTCACTACTGGAAAGTGGAAAAAAGGACGAGTTAAATTCTCTAGATTTTATCTGTGACAGAATATGCTCATAGCAAGTACAAACGTATCTGTTAAATAAGAGAGAAACTTTCTGTTCTTTGCCCTCAGATTTATCTATGGCCATTTAAGGTGATAAATGATCCAGATCAGAAAAGACCTAATGGGGTATGTGCCACCAGGCTTGGCTGGACCTGACATACTATCTCAGATTACTGTGATAGCACTGAATTACACTCCAAACTTTGAATCATTTATTTTACATTAGCTATTTCATTACAAATAAAAATACAATTCTATTATATATATAATATATGTATGCACATTGCTTTTGCACTGAAGATTGAGAATGATGATAATGGCAATTTTTTCACCACAGATTATTTGCTATTTTTTATATTAAAAATGAAGTTTAGGGGCCGGGTGGTGGCGCTGAAGGTTAGGTGCCTTGCGCTAACCTAGGACGGACCGAGGTTCGATCCCCCGGTTCCCCATATGGTCCCCGGTGCCTGCCAGGAGCGACTTCTGAGCGAATAGCCAGGAGTAACCCCTGAGCGTCACCGGGTGTGGCCCAAAAACCAAAAAAAAAAAAAAAAATGAAGTTTAAAACATAAAGCTTTTGTTTCAGTCCATTTTTTGTTTTGTTTTGTTTTGCTTTGCTTTGCTTTGGAGGCACACCCAGTGATTTCAGGGTTACTCCTGACTCTGGGTTCAGATATCACACCTGGCAGGATTAAGGGATCATATGGGATGCCAGTGATTGAACCCAGGGCCTCCATTTGCAAGGTAACTTACCCTGATATTTACTCTGGCCCCTCTGTGCATTTTTTAACACAAATAAAAGAATCACACATAGATGTTCTAAAAAGTTGATGAGTTAGAACAAAGAAAAGGTTTGCATAGAACAACAAATTATAAATAATAGTATGGTGACCCAAAGATAAGGCTACAAAATAGTGTAGCTCTTTACGTGATTTGATTTGAATTGAGGAATCTAAATTCTCACAAATAAATATTTTAATTTCACTTTGCTTATCTTGAAAACTTCATGTTTAACTTATAAAAGAAGTACTGCTCTTTGAGTATTTCATATTTCTATAGGTAATTTGTTTCCTAAGTTTTATCTCTTTCTGCCACTTTAAGCACAAAGAATCAAGTAGCACACAGTGTTTTGTAATTAGTTTCTCACTATTCTAACATCTAATTGAATTGACTGGCAGAATGTTTCACTTCTTTAGAGGATAAAGCAACTGGAAGTTTAAAAATTCTAGCATGACCACACCCTATTATCACGTCTCCAAATTGTAAATATGTGCATGTTTAGACATTTTATTTAGAAAACCTTTCTTAATGTGTGGCTTTTTAAGATACATAATAATTTATATATGTCTATTTACATATATATCTGTGTAATCTCTTAATCAACACTTTACATAGGCATGTGTACTATTTCTTCATTTTTATGCAAATCCATTCTGCAGCCAGACAGGTGCATTGCCTGCTTTCTATTCATCATCAAGAAATCCAATAACTTGGCTGTGTACCTACATCTGGTTAGGGTTTGACCCAGTATGTACTTGAATGTGGATTTAAAACACAGGCAGGTATTGAGCCTATCAGAACTACCAGTGTGTTAAATTTCATTCACGCATACAAAAGAACTAGTGATTTTTTAAAAAATATGATCTGGAGTTTTATGTCAAGGTCCTCTTTGGTTGGTAGAGGTGGAGTGGATTTGTTTAATTATAAGAGAATCATTGAGTACTATAATTGCTATGATTTTGTTATGAAGTGAAAATATGGCTGTATTGCTGTATGGTATACAGCAATGTATACCATAGCTGTATGGTATACAAGCTAACATAGAAAAATGGAAAACATTAATTTAAGCTTCAAAAATCACAGAAAAATAAGTAACTTATTTTGATGGTGTATTTCTTAACAGTGTTTGCTATCAAGGCTGGTAGTCTTCTCAATAGAGGATAAAAGTCAGGACAATAACTGGGAATTGGTGTCACTTGTGGCATTATGGTTATTACAGCCTTACCTCTCCTGTTCCAGACCCGGCTTCCCCACCTGCCAAAAAGAGACTATGAATTTATATATATTCAGCTATTAAATCAAGAGAAGCATTTGGATACTCACATATTCTGAGAATAAGCCCTATTTTTAGTTTCTCGGGGACAAAACTGTTAAGTGAGGTCACAATCAGTTTTGGGATAGCAATAAAGATTAACATCCCCACAAGAAAAAGCAAAACAAGCAAAACAAAAACAACAAGAGAGTTCATGATAGTTTTAAAAACTGTTGTCTCATGGCCATGCATGTAGCATAAAAGCATGGAAGAAATCGGAAGTGGGGTTAATGAACACTGGTGTAGTATATCAATGACCATTTTATAATCTTATACATATGCCCTTCAGTCATAAGGCAATGAAGGGAGAATTTCATAGAATAGAGCTTGGAAGAAATACAACCACTTTAAACCTAAAGCATAGAAAGAAAAGTATTAAAAGAGGGAATATGTTGATAAAGCAGAGAAATGATGAAAAAAATTCACATAGAGCCCTATTCAATTCATCCTAGAAAGGACGGATGAAAGAAGAGGCAAAATGAGGGAGGGAAACATCTTCATCATGCGTTTATAATAAAGGGAGAGAGCCAGGAAGAAAGGGTAGAGAATATATAATTTGCTATTTCCAAACACCCCTTTGAGTATACTAGTAAGGAGATTCATCTGGGATTTAAACAAAATTTAGCTTTTGTATTTATTTTCTGAACTGCCCTAATATTTATCAATGCAATTTTGAATACTTGTAGCTTGAAAACATTAATAAATAGATCAAAATCACCTAAATTGAACCTAGGGGCATGTCTGATATAAGTAACTTTGTTCTTCGAAGTATCGTGTTTCAAATGATTAGTTTTTGGAGTAACACACTTTGCTGTACCCATAGATTTCAGCAAATATTTTTGAAAAACATTCCTCTGATTTTTTCCATATATTAAAGAATAAATTTGGGGGCCGGGCGGTGGCGCTGGAGATAAGGTGCCTACTTGCCTGTGTTAACCTAGGACAGACCACGGTTCGATCCCCCGGTTCCCCATATGGTCCCCCGTGCCTGCCAGGAGCGACTTCTGAGCGAATAGCCAGGAGTAACCCCTGAGCGTCACCGGGTGTGGCCCAAAAACCAAAAAAAAAAAAAAAAAAAACAAGAATAAAATACAAAGATGAATTAAAAGTGATCTCATTCTGTGAATAGCTTAGAATAAGGCAATATGAAAAATGTTTTCTACTAGTTAAATGACTTAAAATATTATTTCTTTGTTGACTCACCTTAAGGTAAGTTAAATATTTTAGTCTCTATAAAAGATTGCATTTTCTTTATATTTTTTTTTATTCACCTGAATATTCCCATTAGCAATGATCCTGGAAACAAGTTTGTGAGTCTCAAATTTCACTGATTTCAGCATGTTCAAAAGAATATACAAAAGGCATTTATGCTTTTTTCTTTATTCTACTTCTAAACTTTTTCTTTCCCTTCAACACAGAAAAAATATCTTATAACTATAAAGTGGTCTCCTGCTTGGTTTAATTTTCTTTACCAAAACAGTGACCATTGTCAAATGCCTCACATCTCCATGGAAACTGTTTCCTTGGCCATAGACAAAGGTCTGCCCATAGTACAATGCCAAGGGAGTATCTGAGGTTGTAGACCCCTTGTTTAAAATCATAGTGCAAGTATACAATGTAGATTTTATATTATTTCTGCCAGTCTGCTGCAGCTAGTAGGCCTTCGTTCCAAAATAATTTTTTTTCAAATGAAGTAGCAGAAGCAGCTTTACATTTTTGTTATCCCTTCCAGCACAAAATAAAAAATGCCTGTGCTGCCACTACCTGATTCAATCAAGTGGAGTACATTCGATACCCACAGGCTATGAGTGCTGGAAAAGCTGACTTGTATTTTAATTAATAATATGCTACACTTTCTCAACAGCTAGGCCTTTGGCAATCTGATTTGCTTTGTTCATTATTTGCTGTAAACAATTTTCAAACAACATGTAGGCAACTCCATTTCTGAATATCTCTTGCTAATTCACAACATTAGAAAAATGTAGAGAATTTTTTCCCTTACCAAAAAGAGAAAAGTCCTGATTAAACTTTAATCAATGTATACTTTTGGGTGGGAGTATTGGAGATTATAACCCCAAGAAGTAAAATTAAGAATAAATAAAACAATACATATATCTGCAACACACCCTATGCATAATTACTTAATCATGCATGAATATTTTCTTCCTGATATCTAAAACGTATGTGACCAGGATGAGAAATATCACTAAATATATCCATATAATGGAGAAATGCCAAGGCTGCAGTTTGGTATGGTTGTTATATGTGCTGAATATGTGCCCCTAGAATTTGTATGTTGAAGCTTTATTATAAGACGATTTAGAGATTGTGCCATGACAAAAGTAATTAAGGTAATTATGAAGTCATAGGGCAGGACCTGATTCAACAGTATTATATATCTATCTATCTCTATTTCTATCTAATAGCCTCTATATCTACCTATTTATCCCCCTTTCTCTCCTTGTCATATGAGGTCACAATTAAGAAGGTTCATGGTAAGCCAGAAAGAGAACACTCGCTAGAATTGGTTTTTCAACACCTCAATCTAGACTGGCTAGCTTTCAAAAATGTGAGCAGCATTTTTTTCTTATTTTCTCTGCTTTCTAAATGGCATTATTTAATGGTTGTTCAAGTGACTAACACATGTCAGAGAAAATTTAAAACATTATTTCAGTGTTTTTGTATTAAACAAAACACACTCTCTTCCCTACAGAGAGAGTTAATTTTCAATTTTTCAGGACAGGATCCTCAAATAATATTTAAAGAATGAAAACGTACATGGTTGAACATTGGGGAGATATTTAAAGCATAATTATGTAAAATAATCTTTTTCTTTTACATGATACTTTTTGGAAAACAAAATACTTTCCTACAAAATGTCTTCACATTATACCTACAAAATCCAAAAATTTTGTGGGACCACACCAGCAGTGTTCAGAGCTTAATCCTGGTTCTGAGCTCTATCAGGGCATGGGGACTACATTGGATGTCTGGAAACAAAACCCAGTTCAGCTTCATGCAAGGAAAGCACCCTACACATATTGCTCTGGCCCCAGCATCGTTTTTTTGAAATGACAAAACTTGTCAATTCTACATAAGCCATAAATGGACATATGGAAAAAAATAAAGCAAATAAATGTCATAAAAAGTGTTGAAATCCTTCTTACCTGAACACAATATATAGAAGAATAAAAAGACAAGTACTGAAGTTCATTTTCCAAAGTCTGGATGACTTGAGAGACACGTTAAGATTAATTGACAATTCTTCTGAATTACACGAATAGAACATTTTTAAATAAATCATCTTTCTTAACATGTTAATATCATTTATTAACTAAAAACATCTCTAGGTCAAAGTAACTATAATTATAGTAGTATGAATTTAGGTTTATTTCTTCAAATCCAAAGTAGTCATATTAAGACACAATTTCTCAAAACATTTAAAGTTTTTTGATTAAACTATTGTTTTCATTATGGGTACACATAGTAAAATGACAAGACGACTCTGGCTACTGCCTCTAAAAATATTTATGCTATTGGGATGAAAAGATAGTACATTAGGTAAAATGTTTGCCTTGCACAAGGTCAACCCAGATTTTATACCTATTACAACTTATAGTGTATAAAGTTACTTATAGGAGTGACCTATGAGCACAGAATCAGGAGTAAGGTGTGAGCACTGCCAGGAGTGACTCCAAACATTCCCAAATTCTCACTATTAATGAAAGGTCCATTTAAATAATATGCACTGAGAACCTATTAGATAATAACCATTAGGCATCGATGAAACTAAGTGTAAAAACTTAAAATTCATTTATTAAATGAAAAGGCATGATACAGAATTTTAACACAGCATAAGCACTGCCACATACAATTATGTATTATAAATAATGCTATTGTCAAGAAGAGATGAGCAAATCTTATTCTGATTAAATAAAACATTTTGTTGGATTATATAAAAATAAGTATTAGTTACATTGTCAACTAAAGATATTTCTTTTGAGTGTAAAAGTATGTGTAAATATATACAAGGAAAAAAAGAAGTCAGAAAATCTGTTAGTTTTACATGTTTTCATTAAGATTAATGGAACTAAATAATAAAAATATAATTGATACAAAACAAATTTAACTTAATAGAATATTAGAAACTGAGTATTCTAAATAGAAAAATTAATCTTTGCATAACTACCTAACAGAAATTTGGAAGGTAAAATAGAAAAAATGTAAGACTGAAAACTACTAGACCACTGGAATAGTCATTTAATAGGCAATTAAAATATGGATCTTAACCAAAGTAGCAGAAATTAAACAGTAAACATGGAATCATATTTCCCTGAAAGTTAGACTAAAATACCATATTTTCCAGTATAGAAACTGACTAGGCATATAGAACTATCCTGTACTTTTCCTGTTAAAATAAAGGGATTGGGTTATATTGCCATTTAAGAACCTCTCTTTTAACGCACAGCAAATGGAAATTATAAAGCATAAGGAAAAAAGAGTATAACCCTGAAAGGTTAACAATATATGTTTAATAAAAGCTAGACTTTGGAGTGCCAACAATCACTTTACATTTGTCATTTGTGAGTGACTGTGATTTTTTTATTGTGATCTACGTTGAGAGCAGGGAGAGGGGGTTCCTCCAAGAGCACCTGGCTGGAGTGCACTGATTAATAGGACAGCTAAAGGGAAACAGAGCGCCTCCTCTGTGTCCCATAAAAGCTGAACAGAGGACTGAACACAAGAGAGCCACACCAGTGATGACATCAGGCAGC
This sequence comes from Crocidura indochinensis, assembly GCA_004027635.1. Classification (NCBI taxonomy): domain Eukaryota; kingdom Metazoa; phylum Chordata; class Mammalia; order Eulipotyphla; family Soricidae; genus Crocidura; species Crocidura indochinensis. The sequence continues at coordinate 14,579 of PVKC010008338.1, read as the reverse complement.
TGGATAAGATGCAGCTCTTGGTAACTCAGTTCCTCTGTGTGCCCTGAAAGATGAATCAGGAAAAGCAGAAGACTGAGTAATGATGCCTGGCAGCTGGCTGGGATGCGATGGTAAGAGAGGGGCAGATCACTTGTCTGAAGTAAGTTTCAGCATGCTGTATACTGGCATATAATATGACCCCGACTTTTAAGAAGGTTTTCATGAGTTGTCTTATATTCTGGAAAATACAATAATTGTCCAACTCTTTATCTTACTTTATGACAAAACCTATAATTCACAGAAAATAAATTACTTGTCTAATAAGAGCAGAACCAATGCTAGAGCATGTTCACTTCTTTGCCAGCCCATTTGGTAAATGCTGGAAAAGCCTCTTTTATCATTATCCTATTTCGAATATGATAGCACTTTACAGTATCCTAATTTTCTAGATCATCTTTCTCTTAGTCTGCTTATGGATGGTCTTTCAAATTTGATGACTTTCAGCTCACATCAAGTAAAATATGTTGAATCGAGAGATAAAGAATGTTCAAATAGGGCCGGAGAGATAGCATGGAGGTAAGGCGTTTGCCTTTCATGCATAAGGTCATCAGTTCGAATCCCAGTGTCCCATATGGTCCCCCGTGTGTGTCAGGAGCACTTTCTGAGCATGGAGCCAGGAATAACCTCTGAGCATTGCTGGGTGTGACCCAAAAACAAACAAACAAACAAACAAGAATGTTCAAATAGTAAAACTGTGGCATATTTTCTAGAATTTGCAATTTAAAGATTACTCTTTTGCTCTTAAGTAGACTTTTAAAATAAATTCTATGTACCAGTATATCATGTGATTTTCAGTATTTTAGCCTACCCAGAAGATTAGTCTTCAGAGGAATGTGTCCTAAGAACATAAATATTAAGTTCATGTTATTATGAGAAGCACAGTGTGTTCTGAACCTCTTTTGATTCAATGACATATCAAAGCAATTCAGATTGGCCTTGAAAAATCAACATACATTTAGTTTATTTTTATTCTTTTTTTAAACCCATTGGTTCATAAGATTATAAATGACCCTATGTTTTAAAGGAACAACATTAACAGTACAATGCTCACCACCCTCCACAAATATCCTTCCACCACAGTCCATTGCATCCTTTCAGTACATTACCATCACCATTTATTAATCTTAATCCTGTGGTAAAGTCCAAGGGTTTGTTTCCCCTGGCCATTCATTACTTTATCTCTTTATATGCTACAGATGAGGGATATAATCTAGCATTTTTCTCCTTTTGGCTTCATTTAGTTGACCTGTAACAGTTCTATCTATGTTGAGGCAAAAGACAAGAATTTATCCTCCATTCCTTTTATTTTGTTTTTGGGTCACACCTGGTGATGCTCAGGAGTTACTCCTGGATATGTGCTCAGAAATCGTTCCTGGCTTGGGTAAGCCACATGGATTGCAGGGAATTGAATGGAGGTCCATTCTGGGCCAGCAGAGTGCAAGGCAAGTGCCCTACCGCTGCGTTCCAGCTCTGGCCCCAATAATTTATCTTTTATAATACTTGTTTTATAATACTTACTTGTACTCATGTAATATTCCATTGTGCATATGTCACTTTTTATTTTTTCATTCAGCTATCATTGGACAATTGCATTACTATTTCAGTAAAAAGCACAATTTTAAATAGTAAATACTACACCTATATTTTCCTAAGTTAGAGTCTTTGTGTTAGATACCTATGTGTTAGGTATCTATCCAAAGACAAAAGGTTAAGGTGAAAATTTTAGAGTGGATGTTAATTACAGTAATTTTTTTTTGAGAACTCCCTTAACTCTTTCCTTAGAAGTTGAATGAATTTAAATTCCAGTAAACAATGAATAAAGGTTCCCCTTTCTTCAGATTTCTACAAGATCTTACTTCTCTCTCTGATAGAGGTTAATTTTACAGTTTTAAGATAATTTTTCATTGATCTTTTGATTTATATTTTTTATGAGTGATGATGAGAATATTTGCATGTTTCTCTTGGTTAACTGCATGTCTCCTCCAAAGAAGTGTCTGTTGATTCTCCCAGTTTTTGTAATCTTGTTAATTTTTATTGTTACTGATGCTTCTGAATCTTATAAGATCTTTCTGTATCTTAAATATTAGCTATTTTTAGATATATGGTAGGCAATAGATCTCCAATCCATTATGACACTGTCAGTTTTAATGGTAATCTTTTTTTTATAAGTAGATACATTTGACACATTCTCATTGTTTATTTTTGTTTTTGAAAAGAACTTATTTTGAACAATTAAAATTTATTGTAGGGAACATTAATCTCATATGTAAAATGCCTGATGTTCCCAACAAATAAATTGATGATTTAATTTTAAATTGTTCATCTAAGATTTTGTATAATTCTTATATAACACAACAGAAAGTCAAATGATATATATTACTACCACTAGAATAAAAAGTTAATAATTTGCATTGAGCAGAACTAGAAATGAATTACTCATATGCATTCTAAAAGTTAAGTTGCTTAGTCTAAAAGGTACCACTTTGCCTAACTTACAGTGAGAATAAATTTGAATTTCCAAATCCTAATAGACACTTATTATTTAGAATTTTGGAATAAAAAGCTAGAGTTCTTTCATATTCTCAGAAATTTTCAAAATAATATTATGGTATACTTGATAGCAGTTTACTTTTATAATAATGATGAATGACTTTTATCAAGCACAAAAATAATTGTGGACATTTTCCATTAAAATTTTCAAAACTTTTCTATTTAAAAAGATGTAGAAGTAAAATAATGTTTCACTCTGATTTTAAACATTTAGCAAGGAGAAATTAATTTTAATTTTATTTTTAATATGTCTTCAACAGTTTCTATACCTTTGCTATCCTAAGTATGATTGCTTAATAAATAAAAAATAATCTTAGTATTATTTATAAAGAACTGATATAATGTATTCAAATACTGAAAAATGCCAGTGAATATTATTGGTTGATATTTGAACAAAGTACCATTCTGATATCCAAGAGAGGTTAAAGGCACCACACAGTATCAAATGTCGAAATTACCAATTTAAGGATTTACTTTGCTTCTAAAATATGTTTATTCTTGGTGCATGAGTCAAGGGTTTATATAAAGCATACTAGTGTATAAACATACCAAATCTTATTTGATTTGCAGGAATGATAAAAAGTAGCTAAAAACAGAAATATAACACATTTATAAACTGGTGACTACCTACTAGTAACAAAACCTAACTTATTAAATCATGACCAAGAATCTTCTTGTACATCCTTTAGCTCCAGGAAACTAAATTTATATCTGGACTCTCCAGGTTATATCTTACTTTTGCTTACAATTTAATGTTCTTCTTTGATTATATAATTTTAATATTTGTAGACTTAAGATGCTTTCTCTAATTTTCCCAATTTTAGGCTCAAATTTTAAGAACCTGTGATTCAAAAGAACATAATCCTTCTAAGAAATAACAAGAAGAAAATTATGCACAAAAACAATTACTCAAAGCATAGGGCATTTGCTTTAGACACAGCATTTGCTTTAGACCCAGGTTCAATTTTGGCATTCCCATATGGTCCTTAAACTTGCCTGGAGAAATTTCTGAGTACTGAGCCAGAGTAACCCCTGAGTGCCTCCAGATGTGGCAAAAACAAAAATAAAATAAATACTAGGAGTAAATCGTTATCCCTTGACAACCTGAAGTCATAGTAGACAATAGCCATTGGAGCAGCCATTTTAGAATTTTGAAAATGTGGAAATGCATACTCAGAATATTAACATAGTCTAAAGTTCATAACTTATGGTCACATGATTCTGAACTTTAATTTAAAATACTTATATTCAGAGTTCAAAGAAATAGTGCTTTCCTTCCACTTAACTGACCCAAGTTCTATCCTGACATTGCATGATCTGTTGAATATCATATCGTGCACCTTTCTCAACACCCAAATACTGTTGGGGTGATTCAGGTGATCCCAGGCATGGCCAAGAATCCACAGGAGGAACTCATAGATATCTTGAGGACCATTTATGAAGACTCTAAATACTGTTTTTTCAACCCTAGAAAATTAATGAAAGCAACGATTACATTTCAAAGTGTTTTCATTGTTTATCATTTATTTTGAATTTAAGAAATTAATAGATATTCAAACTACATATTGCCCTGAAGTCTGAAAGGAGAAAGTGAAATTGTCAAGTTATTTTTAATAACATGAGAAATATAAATTTTATATTATGCCTCTACAGATATTTTGGTACTATAATAGATGAAATAAATATTTTAAATACTATTCATAAAGAGATTTGTATTGATATATAAAAGAGTTTGTTTTTGTTTTTCGGGCCACACCCTGTGATGCTCAGGGGTTACTCCTGGCTATGTGCTCAGAAATAGTTCCTTCTTGGGGGACCATATGGGATGCTGAGGGATTGAACCGCAGTCAGTCCTAAGTGGATGCCTTACCACTTGTGCCACTGCTCCGGCCCTGAGTTAATTCTTTTTTATTAACTTTCAGAGACTCAAGAATTTTGGTCTTAGTTAATATAATCTCTGTAGTCTACTTGAGGATTTACCTGGCTGTGTTTGGAATAAAGAGATCAAATACCTTAAACAGAATTATGACATCTGATTTACTGGAGAAAAAAAATTTTTTTTTGGTTTTATTTAGGACCCATAGCTGGCAGTGTTCAGGAATTACTATTGACTTTGCACTCAAGAGACATTTCTGGCTGGCTCCGGGAACCATATGGAATGCTGGGGATCAAACTCAGGTCAGTTTCATGCAAGGCAAATGCCCAACTATCTGTACTATCTATCTCTTTACTCTCTGTCTAGACCAAAATAAGGAAAACTTGTCAGTATCTCATTAACTTACTAAGCAGAATCTTTTCTTGCAACTTAGAAACAGAGTATCACAAAGTAGGAACTTAAATTATTATTCTAAGATACAGAGGCTAAAGAATATAAGAAAAAAAAACAAAAAGAAGAGAAGAAATAAACTCTATACCAAGGAAATATAAATATATGAAAATAGGCTTAAATAAGTAATAACTCCTGGAGATAATTAGGCAAAAAGACCTTAGAATGATTAAATAAAAGATCCAAAATCTTAATCAATTAGATGTGTTATTTTAAATTTATTCAGGCTACTACGATTTACCCATTTATCATAATACTATTAAATACTAGAGAAAGATCAAAAGAAACTGGAATCTGCTAATACAAAGCATTATTTTATAGATCTTTCAACTTCTTGCCTAAATGGCTGATATCTCAGTAACAAAGTCAATGAGAGCATTTTAGACAGGATAACTTGCTTTCAAGCATGTACATTACTGATTCTGGATAGAAACCAGGACTGTCTGGAAGTCAGAGACCAAACATAAGGTCTATGAGAGAGTGTGCTTCTGATTCCATCATGTCTTCATAGGTATTGCTGTTCTCTATAAAGGCTGGGACCTTTGTCATATCGCCTAAAATGTGTGCCTCATTTTAGACATTTCAAAGTGCAGTTTTTTAGATAAAAATGCATCTCTTATGAGAACTACTATACAAGCTATCATATCACCACTGGAACTTACTATCATGTGAAACTAATAGCGATGCCATGCCATTTAAAAAAATACCGTGCCACTTTAGTAGATAGATTACTGTGCACACACTGGCTAGTACTTACCAAAAGCATTTTTCTTCTTCCTTAGAAAATAATTAGAGAATATTTCTCCCCTTTCTATGCAGTTTTGTGTGATTTTAATTAAACTCTAAAAAATTAGCTTTGGCACTAATGAGGGGGGTGTTCTTTTTATGACTAAAATCCAATTACAAAAAAAAAATTATTGTTTTAAAAGAATTAGCTTTGGAGCAGGAGCAGTGGTGCAAGCTGTAAGGCATCCACCTTGTGCGTTAGCCTAGGACGGACCACAGTTCAATCCTCTGGTGTCCCACATGGACCCCCTAGCCAGGAGCGATTTCTAAACATATAGGCAGGAGTAACCCTTGAGCATCACTGGGTGTGACCCCAAAGCAAACAAATAATTAGCTTTGTGTAAGTAACAACACAAGGGGCCTTTCACAAAAGGCCAGCATACTTTATATTTTCATCACCTCAGGATGAGGAATTGGACAGTGCAGTAAGGAGCATGCTTGAGGTAAGTAAAAATCACATTAAGTTACTTTGGTTCTTAGAATTATCACTTAGAAATGAGACATCAAATAATCCAGAATTATTTTTACAACTCTACTGATATCTAGATCTATGTTTATAAATAAAAATCTAGGTGCATGTGCCTTTACACATTTGCCACTGCCATTGTTGTTTTAGTAGTACCAAATTCTAACTTATCCATTATAATATTTTTATTTGGGCCATGATTTATCATAGACTGATGATCTAAAAGAACAATATGAGTTTCTAATAAAAATGAAGCCAAATGAAGTCTGTCATGTATACAAATATAGTTTTTAATAGTTAAGTCAGAAAAGAATCATTGTTATTATTTCCAGCAACCTCTGACCTTATTCCTCTAAAAACAACATAAAATGTGGGTGTTGTTTTGTTTTGTTTTAGGCAAACATGGAGGAGCTCAGCGTTTACTCCTGCCTCTGAACTCATGAGACACTCTTGGCAGTGTTTGGGGACCAAACACCGTGGTGATCTAAACCAGGTCAGCAGCAATGGGCAAGGCTACCCATTGTAATATCCCTCTAGCCCTTGTTTATTTTTAATCTTTCACAGTATATTGCAGACAATAGATATTAGCAGAGAGCAATATAATAGTTGAATAAAGCTGTTAAAATGGAGTGCTATTTATTTAGAGACATTATTTTATCTGATCGACTTTATACATTTTATGAAGAAAAAAGATCAAAGACATAAAATAATTCAATCCAAAATAAACATAGGTGGACAACTATTCCATAAAAAAAATCTGCAAACATTTGGTTTAGCACAAATTCAGTATATTTGTATTTGGACGATTTTAAAGAACCTGACAGTTATTTTAAGTTATAGCAATATACTTGAAATACAACAAAGATTATTTCAAAATACTGAGAGCTCAAGATTTATAGGAATAAAAATTTAAAATTAAAACAAATTATCAAGTTGCACAGTATCATTGACAATTCTTTATCTTATTCTCCTTTCCGTCATTAAGTGTTTTGTTTAGAAAGAGAGCAATGCTATGGAAACTGCTCTTTCCTTCCCAACAGTATAACTGTAAGTCACATACATTTGCATTCTTAAACAAATAGAGCTCAGACAAACAAATTAAAAATGATTATTTATGCCCTAAGAAGCCATGTTACCCTGAAGTGCCATCAAAAGGTCAACCACTGCCTGAAACTCTGCTTTGTATACCTTGACCTGGAAGTACCATTGATAATGACCCCTCTGCTTCTGGACTTGAAGACTTAATCATTTGACATACAAGCAGCCCCAAGCATTCAGAGCTGGCATTTTCCTTTCTGAGATGTACACAAACAATATGCATTTTAAACAATTCAAAGCCCTACTGCCTAAAATAGATCTGGCACAGCTCTCCTCCCCAGGAGCTGCTTCTCACCATCTTCATCTCACTCTGAGGCACATGATGGAATGTAGAGCTGGCTGAAGCAGCTGAAAAAGAAGTTTCACGTACTATTACTGGCATTTCCCCACCTTTCCAGGCACATATATCATCTGTATCATCAGAAACTTAATTACAAATTTGCCCCTCCAGGGAGGGAGGAATTTTTAGCCATTGCTCAGGGAAAGAAAACTCTCAGATGAGAAAACTTTATCCCTGAACACCTGAAATTAAGGCATTTGAATAAAATTCATCTTGATTGTTGGATCCTTTTAGCTACAATTGCTCTGACTTTAAGAAAAAAAACGGATTATCAATAGAATTTTTTTCATGATTTTTGAGACTCACACAGGGCTCAGTTCCAGAGTTTACTAATAAAAACAAAATCAGAGAAAAGGCTATTCATTTAGATATCTAAGTTTACTAATACTTGGAGTGAGATACTAAATACTTGAGGTTAGAGAATTGAATTACCTTTGTAGGAAAGAACTCAAATAATTGATAAAAAATGACTCTTGGATTATCTGTAAAATAAAAGATACATGATCAAGGAGTTCTCTGTTTAAGGTATCAATTTATTCTCTTTGTGTAGTCAGCTGTACGTGGCCTGGATCACAATTCTCCCAATCACAAAATAAAGATACCACCATTCTACAATTTATAGACATCCTAAAACTGAGGCCAGCTAAAGAAGAAAAAAATGAATTAACCTCATTTCTTTGACCATTTGGCAAGAAATCAGCATCATTAAGCACTGACTCAATTGTTTCTTTATTAAATAAACATATGTAGTAAATGTAGGTGCTATGTCTAGTTTGAAGATGGCTATGTGGATGAATAGAGAAGACCCAGCAGATTGTTAGAGTAGAATATGCTGCATTTGCTAGGAAAAGATTCTTACTGGAGTATGATCACAGGTATTTGATTCTTTTTTTTTCCTATTTAATTGAATTCATTATTTATCTCATCCATTGAATGATTTAATTCTAGTTTAAAGAGGGGAAGACTAAAAATAAAACACAACACAAAAATATTTAACACCATGAATTGTGATGTCTTTTCCCTATTTTTCACTATTATCCAACACCAAGAAAATGAAACCTTTCTCTTACTATGTGTTATGTTTTAATAAACTGTACATTAGTTTCATTCAACTGCTCAGCCTCTGGCTATCCACTTTTCTGTATATTAGTTTTAAATACACATTGCTGGCAATAACACTGTAGCCAGAGCTGTGCCTCAAGTTAAGAAATGGTTAGGATTGCTTTACATTTGCAGTCCCATTGAAAACATTTATTCAATCAAAGGGAAAAATAAATGTAGTCCCTCAGCTCTGTCAAGTATAAACTGTTATTGATCCCCTAAATGAAATTTGTTCATGCTGATCGATCAAACACATTATCTTTTTTTCCAGTCTATTACCAGCAATTGGAAACTCTCAAGCGTCAATAGCTGTTTGACCACATGCAGCTGTAAATTTAGATGATTGCTTTCAAACCTGAATTATTTCTCCCTATCTCACCCCAAAAAGTAATGTTGACATTGAGATGATTTTTCTCTGAGCTGAGTGTAAAAAAAAATAATTGAATAGCATGTTGACAATAATTGGTGTCTTTCCCACTGAATGCATGATCGTAGTAGGGCAGAGTCACAGTGTCATACATGGCTTTAGTGGCAGCAGACCCCAAAGTGTCTTCTCTTGATATTTTTGAACTGAGGGGTCTTTTTGACCTCTTCATACATTGTTAACCATATTCGACATAGATTCATTTATTTTTGAACTTTTTTCTTCACAAGTTTTATTTGCATCTAACTTATCCTATTCAGGTTGCTTTTACATTATATAACAAATATACCTAGAAGTAGTAGAACAAACTCTTCTGGAGAACTGTTTGTATCAAAAATGAAGTTCATAAAGCTTATACTTCCAGGACATCTTAAAAATACTGTCTCAGTTTATAAAGGTGATATATTTTACACCATTTTAAAAATAACATATTTACTTGTTTACACAATAAGCTTACTCGTCACTTGCCAGCTTATTCTAGCCATTTATGTTTTCTTATATTTCCATGTTACACCTCTATAGAACATTCTACTATACTTACTATACAATATATTTCACTAAAAGTTGAATTGCATTTTCTAAACAGATAGTGGTTTGTGATGGCCCATTGGATGATTACACAATATTAAAGTGATCCCCAATACCAGGTAATGATGCACTAGGCTCTACAATTATAACTAATATGATACATTTCAGAACAAATATAAATTTTATAGCTAAAAACTGAATTATTACAGAAACCAGAAGTCTATACCCATTTGTTAGCAATATGTAGTAGTTTTGCTTCATTTAAATACACAAATAAAATTTTCTGATTTTCAATATGGCGTGGTTTATATTTATGATAAAAATTTATTGCTGATAAAGAGTCACTCAGCAGATAAATTCTTATGTTGTGTGGTTAAATATTATTGTAAGATTTTGGTTTTATAGTCTGTAGTTTTAATAAATCTCCAAGGCAAATCTTTTAGGTTAGACTATAAGTCAGTTTCTTACTACTACTTTCAATTGACAACTTTCTAGAACTCAAGTAATATCTAATTTAGGGCTGACTGTATTTTTAAAAAGTAAGTTTCACCTCTTAATTGTCATCATTAGGGACCCACTTTCTACTGCTGTCAATATCATATATGTTTGTCTTCTATCATGCTGATAGGTAATAATTTTCCAAGCAAGCTTAGGGAGTAGTGACTCTTTATTAAAACTAATAAAAGAGGGAATCACAGGTTTTTAAAAATTACCCTGAAAATTATTCCTGACAAGTATGTCTTGAATTCCTAAGTAGAAAAGAAACTGAAAAGTTAACATGCATGTCACCAGGGAAAGCTTGTAGCTTTGCTGCCTTGCATTTCCTAAGTACAAAAGGTGCTATTCAGCAAGAAATTCTATCATTGTCTAAAGTTCCATTTCTCTTTTGAAAACAATCAAAAGGATGGTTAAAGCTTATGGTTAAAGCTTATGGTCTGCTAATACATTAATCAAATAGATCAACATATAGAATCAAATTCTAATGATGTTTAATAATTATAAATCGTATTACTTTAGGAATAAATATAAGCAATAGATAACAAAGTTAAATCTGAGAAGAAATCAATCTATAAAAATTACATTAACAAATGATAAAACAGTATTTGAATAAGGTTAGAAGTTCACAACGAGACTAGAAAAAGCTATGATTATTAAAGAAACATTCTTAGTTCTCCAATACAATTTACTTTTGCATTTTTTGCTTTCTTCAATTTTGGGTCATCTCAAATTATAGACTCATGAGTGGTTTTCAAAACAAAAAGTAACATATCTGCCCTATTTTTATCTGCCAAAATATATCACAAAATCATTGCTTTTTCCACTTCCAACTGACATAAAAATTCATATGAGCTCTATTAAATCAATTATGTCAATAAATGTTTTCAATTGATTCACATCAAATGATGAGTAATGCAATAATTTCTGATATCTATTATAAATTGAGGAGATTATGTAAAATTTAAATTAAATTTAAGTTTGATTTTAGAAAAAAAGATGCAGTGCGATTAAGATACTAAAATTAATATTGATAAATGGTACTAATGCTTTCTATAATTTTAAAAATCACATTTTGGAAATCAGAACATGATTTTTTGGTATATTCAAAATCAATCAAGTTGATTTTTCTCTTAATATTACTGTATATTGATCAGTTGCCGCGGGGCGGAGCGCGGCCCTGCCGGCTTGCCTACTGTCCCGGGCTGACCTGTTCCGGCAGAGCCAACAAAAGGCACATCCATTCTCTCCTTGACCCCTTTGCTGATGCAAGTAAGGGTGTTGATCTGCTTCCTGCCGGCACTGAGGATTATATCCATATAAGAATTCAACAGAGAAACGGTAGGAAGACCCTTACCACAGTCCAAGAGATCGCTGATGATTTCGATAAAAAGAAACTAGTGAAGGCGTTTAAGAAGAAATTTGTCTGCAATGATACTGTAATTGAGCATCCAGAATATAGAGAAGTGATTCAGCTACAGTGTGACCAGCGCAAGAACATATGCCAATTCCTTGTGGAGATCCGACTGGCTAAGGACGACCAGCTGAAGGTTCATGGGTTTTAAGTGCTTTTGGCTCTCTGAAGCTTAAATGAGGATATCATTGCAATGAGTAGAATTTCCCTCCTGTCCCTTGTCACAAGTTTAAAAACCTCACAGCTTGTATGATGTAACCATTTGGGGTCTGCTTTTAACTTGGACTAGTGTAACTTCATGCAATAAGCTGAAAAGAGCCAAAAAATATATATTACTGTATATTTAAGAAAAATCTCAGTGTCAACAATTTATTTATTATAATCATTTGAATTTGCTTTGTGGTCACAGAATATGAATTTTTACGAGCAACAATTAAAAAATATTCATAGTTAATACAGTAAACATGCATGGAGATAGTTCTACAACAAAATTTGTCTAGTTATTGCTCATAAAAACCTTAATTTGAGGAACAAATTACTTTTAATTTGAATCATAACTTCAGAGATTCATTAAAACTATTTTTTTGTTTATAAATAGGAAATCACTAACCATATTTATTATATAGAAATGTTTTTTGTCAAAGTTGTAAACAAATATAAATATATGTCTAAATTGAACTGCTTTTTGCAAGATGTTCTAGTACGCAGATTGAATTTCCATTAATGCAGAAAATTTCACTTATTTTTGCTTGAATAGTGTTAATTCCTAAGTGCAGAGCCAGTACTATCAGTATCCATGAGTATTGCCTTGGTGTGTCCTAAAAAACAAAAACAAAGAAAAAGATAAACCATAACAAACAAACAAAAAACCAACATTCTGTCAAATGATGACAAGCCCTTGGCTTTGAATCACAAAATTTAGGTTAACAAATGTGTGGGGGAATGGAATGAAATGAAGAGGAAGGCTACTATTCTGACAGAGAAATTGTTAAATGAGGTCTTGTGATCTTGGAAATAGTGAGCATGCAGATACTTTGTAACTTTGAACATCAAAATAGTAAAGATTAACAAACTGTAACAATTTACCTATACTAAAACAATCAAAAGTAACAATATTTTTATACAAACATTCTAACATATTTTGTATCTTAAACAGTATCTGGGAGCAACTGTTGGATTTATTACTGTTACAAATTTTTTTCCTGTCAAAGTGATAGACTAGTTTGCAGGGCCTTTGCCTTGCACCTGCACACCTAGGGCTGACTTCATTTGGTTCCTTTAGTTTACCAGGAGTGATCCCTGGGCACATAGCCAGGAAGCCAAAACAGCTAGGTGTGACCCAAAACAAAGCAAAAAAACACCCCAAAATGCTTTTTTTTTCTTTTTTAAGTTTGTCTTATTCCTGACCTTGTGCAAAATCTTATTCCTGACACTGATCATGAATCATTCCTGGGGGTGGAGGACTGGAGGACCACAAACAACTGGAGGACTACATGCAATGCTAGGGATTAAACCTAGGTATTTAGTATGCAAGGCAAGCATGTAACACTTGTACTTTTTCTCTACACCCCCAGTATTAAATAAATATTAATAACTAATATTTAAAGCTGTACTTAAGAGTATTAAATATGTGTTTTTTTCTTCCTCAAAATAAGTATATTTGACACAGTAACCCCTCTCTCTCTCTCTCTCTCTCTCTCTCTCTCTATTATATTATATGGGGTCCTGGGAACTGTACTAGCTGTATGCAATGCAATGAAAGAGCCATAACCTCTGTATTATCTTTTCAGCCCCTCAATATCAAGGATTGCCAAAGTGGTCCAGGTATTATTGGCACCAAAGGGCTAGAGACAAGCATTACACCAACACCTTAGATCTCCTCTGCCTAGATCTCCTCTGGCACTCAAAGGAGTTCTTTAACGTGATCTTTATTGACTTCTGTTGGTCATAGGGAGCTAGAGCTATGAATATGTAGCACTGAACTATATGTATGTAGGACTGAATTAGAGTTGAGTGTAAGCAATGCAAATACATTACCTTCTTTATAATCTTTCTGGCCCCATGGCTGGAGTTACAGCACAGACTTAGGGCTTTTGCCTTGCACGAGGCTGATCTAGGATCCACTGTGGTTCGATTCCTTCCCCCCTCCCCATTCTACCCCCCCATCCTATTTGGTCCCCAAACCAGGAGCGATTTCTGAGTGCATAGCCAGTAACCCCTGAGCATCACAGGGTCTGGCCACAAAGAAGCAAAAAAAAAATCTTTCTGACCCCAGCAAAAAATATTTAATTTAATATTTAATTCTTCCAGATTATCTTCTCTTAGGTTAGAATCAATGTTTCACTTTTACTGGCATGACTTAAATATAAAATGCTGACAATCATAAATGCTGGTGATAATGTGAATTTTCATGCATTATTAAATGCCAAATAATAAGAGACCTTGTGAAAAATTCAGATTATTTTTTTATATTTTTAACATATGCTTATCATAAAATCAAGTAATTCTATTTCTAAGCATTGTCCTAAAGAAATAAAAACATATATTATGCTGAGTGAAATAAGTCAGAGGGAGAGAGATAGATAAAGAATAGTATCACTCATCTATGGATTTTAAGAAAAATTAAAGACATTACTCTAATAAGGCTCAGAGACAATAGAGTTAAGGGCTGGGAGAGCCAGAGGGACTGGCTCACGATTTGAAGCTCAGCACAAAGAGTGGCAAGGGCTGTTAGGGAAATAACTACATTAACAACTAGCATGACAATGTTAAAGAATGAGAGAAGTAGATTGTCTGATATAGGCAGGGCAGGGGAGAGGGAGGGTCATTAGTGGTGGGAATGTGGCACTGGTGAAGGGGTGGTATTCTGTATATGTCTGAAACCCAACTACGAACACACTTGTAATCATGGTGCTTAAATAAAAATTATATTAAAAAAAAGAAAACATGGGGGGCCGGGCGGTGGCGCTAAAGGTAAGGTGCCTGCCTTGCCTTGTGCTAACCTAGGTCGGA
>PVKC010008337.1:0-28236 GCA_004027635.1 Crocidura indochinensis | reverse complement strand
GACACTTTGATAAAAAAGAAATACAAATGGCCAAAAGGCACATGAAAAAATGCTCCTCATCACTAATCATCAGGGAGATGCAAATCAAAACAACGATGAGATACCATCTCACACCACAGAGATTGGCACACATCACAAAGAATGAGAATAATCAGTGCTGGCAGGGATGTGGAGAGAAAGGAACTCTTATCCACTGCTGGTGGGAATGCTATTTAGTCCAACCTCTATGGAAAGCGATATGGAGATTTCTCCAAAATCTGGAAATTGACCCAGCTATTCCACTCCTAGGGATATACCCTAAGAACACAAAAATTCAATAAAAAAAAAAACCCTTCCTCACACCTATATTTATTGCAGCACTATTCACAATAGCTAGGCTCTGGAAACAACCAAGATGCCCTTCAACAGACGAATGACTAAAGAAACTGTGGTACATATACACAATGGAATATTATGCAGCTGTCAGGAGAGATGAAGTCATGAAGTTTTCCTATACATGGATGTACGTGGAATCTGCCATGCTGAGTGAAATACGTCAGAGGTAGAGAGAGAGATGCAGAATAGTCTTACTCATCTATGATTTTAAAGAAAATAAAAGTCATCTTTGCAGCAATCAACAGAGACAATGTGAGACTTGCTGAAACTTCCAGCTCACTTCATGAAGCTCACCACAAAGAGTGGCGAATGCAGTTATAAAAATAACCACACAGAAAACTACCATAATCACGTGAATGAATGAGAGAACTGGAAAACCTGTCTGGAGTACAGGTTTGGGTGGGGTGGGAGGGAGGGAGTCTCGGGACATTGGTGGTGGGAATGGTGCACTGGTGAGGGGGTTGTTCTTTACATGACCGGAACCTAACCACAATCATATATGTAATCAAAATGTTTAAATAAAGAAAAAAAATGTAAAAGAAAAAAACAAAAAAGAAAATAAAAAAAAAGAAAAAAAGTAGGGGCAGGGAAGGTGGCGCTAGAGGTAAGGTGTCTGCCTTGCAAGCGCTAGCGTAGGATGGGTCTTGGTTCGATCCTCCAGCATCCCTTATGGTGCCCTCAAGCCAGGAGTGATTTCTGAGCGCATAGCCAGGAGTAGCTCCTGAGCACCAAATGGGTGTGGTCCCAAAACAAAACAAAAGAAAGTAATTAGGTAGCTATTTAAAAAATGGGAAAAGGAAAAAAATGTTAAAAAAAAAGAAAAAAGTAACTGTTAAGCAAACACATATCAGAGAATTTTTAAAATATTACCTAAATGTAATTGCTTTTAGGCATCTGTATCTATACTATGTAATAACAGTATATAAATATGTATAGTTGATAGAACTTTTATACATACTCAATACATCTTTTCTTTTTTTTGGTTTTTGGGCCACACCCTGTGACGCTCAGGGGTTACTCCTGGCTATGCACTCAGAGGTCGCTCCTGGCTTGGGGGACCATATGGGAAACCGGGGGATCGAACCGAGTTCCGTCCTTGACTAGAGCAGGCAAGGCAGGCCACCTTACCTCCAGCACCACCGCCCAGCCCCTGCTCAATACATCTTAATAGATAAACATTATATACCCTATTCTCTTAAATATTAGATTATATAAAACTTTTGAACATTATTCAAATAAGCTATTACCTGTTTGCTGAGCTATTTAATTCAATGAAATTAATTAGGGAACTGTGTTTTCATGTTTTTTAGATACTAAAACATTATTACTTCTATTTTAATAAGTTTATGATTTTTATATGTTGTGTACTAGGAATTGAACTCAGGGCTTTTCACATTGAGGCAAATTGTCTACTATGAACTCCATCCCTAATCCCTAACTGTTTTCTAAAATCTGTGTCCTGCTATAGAATAGAAATTCCCTTTGTAGCTATTACATAACTCTACAAACATGCTAAATCTTACATATCTTATCCATTTGACAAGAATTTTTGATCTTAGGTCAGGTAAATAACTCAATGGCCAGAAGTGCCTGCTTGCATGTAGGTAGTCCTAAATTTGATCCAGTGCTGTGTGATTTCCTGAGAACCACTGTGTATGGTCCTGGTGGTACCTTAGTAATATTGGTCATGAGCATCTGTAGGCCCAAGAATCAGCAGGCCAAGGATTTTCACAAGCATTTACAGTATTTATACTAAAGGTTGTATAGTATAGTATAGTACAGTATAGTGCAGTACAGTGCAGTATAGTGTGTAGGGGCTACTGAAAGACTCTCATACCCAACTGTAAGTTTTTTGCATTTGATTCTTCATGAGGGACACACTCTAAGAACTAAAGCAATATTAGATGACACATATTCTGGGATAAGTGGGATATCTTCCAAGATTTGAGAAGTGTCATCCAAATGGGATAAAAAAATGGAGAAAAGAAAACATTAAATAAATTTAAAATTCCAAAATGCATGTTCAGCCTGATATTAAGTCAATTTCGTTAGAAAATTATTTTACTTGAAATGACTCTCATTGTTACTTGAATCAAAAAATAACTATATAAACTACAGAGAGAAAGCTGCTCTGTTTTGTTTTGTTTTGTGGGCTTTTTTTTTTTACTTTTGTGTCACACCTGGGACTATATGGGATGACACAGGAATCATACCCAGGTCAGGCATGTACAAGTCAAGAGCCCTACCTGTTTTATTATCACTCTGATTCAATGAAGACAGTTATTTTGAGTTGAATATTTTATTATGGATGATTCAGCTTAAGAGAAAATAAAGTTTTACCAACATATTACCCTATAAAGGTCCTGAGTGTAAAACAAAAAATTGATAGAAAACAACATAAAACAAATTTACACTTAAAACAATTAGGAGATTTCCAATAATGCCCAGAAACCTAAGGACCACTTCTGAGAATACTTGACTAAATGTTTCCCAAACTGTTACTTGGAGTGCTTGGGTCTAGCTTTGAGGGACTGTCTATAATCATTGGTGCTGAGGAACACAAGGGCCACATACAGTGGAGGATCATGAAGAGCCTGTAATCAATTAGGAGTTTCTAATTTTATCAATGTTTCTCTGTGCTATTAAAAAGTTATAAAACCAGGGGCTAGAGAGAAGGCATGGAGGTGGTGTGTTTGCCTTGCATACAGGACAGTGGTTCGAATCCGGGCATCCCATATGGTCCCCTGAACCTGCCAGGAGTGATTTCTGAGCCTAAAGCCAGGAGTAACAACTGAGCGCCGTCGGATGTGAACCAACAACCAAAAAAAAAAATAATAAGTTATAAAGTCAGTTTAAAGACATTAAGGAATGCAAAATTGCATGACTTCTCCATGAGGTGCTGGCGACAGCTTCCAAGGTTTGAGAAGATGGGGTTTGATCAGCATAGGATACACTCCTAGAGCAAGAACTTCTGACACTCTGGCTGTCTAGTTTAGAATCACAGGTCTGCCATGCACCAGGTAACTTTGGGCAGGCCATTTAACATCTGTGACATCATTTTTCTTATCTGTCAAAAGGAATTAATGGTGCTGTCACATAAAGCTGTTGACTCAACAAAGGAGACAGATCATGTCTTTAGAGCACACAAAATGATGTATAAAAAAAGCTTACTGCTTTTTAATTTTTTTTTCTAAATCTAGCTAAGATCAAGACCAAGGCGAAGATCACCATGTTCATGGTGAGGTGAGTCTTATGGTCATACAGAAAGCATCCGTGTGTTAGTCAGATTTAAGTTATCACCATAGTTAAGTAAAATAGAGCCATCAAATGTACTTCCTGCTTAATCAAATTGCATGTTTGCCCAACCACCCTAGTTATGGGCTGGCATGAAATTTGCCTCCAAATTTACTGTGACTAATTGACACCCAAATGGATGGTTTAACGACAGAGTTTAGTCTCAATCAATCTCTGTAGCATAGTAACTTCTTAATTCCCACTTTTGTGAGATTGAAAGGTGGCATTCTATGGAACTTTGTTTGACAAGCCTAGCTCCCATTTTGTCTTCACCATCAATCCCCTGTGACCTTCGATCCCCCATTAATGAATAGGTTAAGAAAGCTAATAATTGCAAGGGATTTGTCAGTGGATTAAATGAAATGAATAGTGTCCATATGAGCACAGAGCTAAAGTCATTGTGCAGTAAATGAAGAGTAACTATTGTGATAATGATGAGGCTGTTAATCCTGCATGTGATAAACAGAATGATGGGACACAATTATTCACAAATTGGCTATTGAGGAAATTACATGAAGTATTATTTTTCTATACCACTCCACTCCATATATTTCAGTAGCTTCTAAAGTCTGATAAGTAAAGCAAATTATCCACGAGTATTTAATAATGGAATTAGAGGCCTTAACTCTCACATAGATGAAAAAATATTAGGTTTTCATTGGGTCCCTAAACAGCATACTCCTAGTAACTTCTTCAGTTCTGCCTCCAAGAAGAATAACATATTCGGTTTTATGTGGATGTTAGCATCCTTTAGGACTCTTTAATCTCCTTTTGAAGCACTGTAGAAGGTAATGAGATCCCCCAAGAAAGCCCGGAGGCCTCTAAATAACCAGAAAGGAACAGCTAATCTCTAACAGCCAAGCCTTGTAAAATAGCAATTTGTTCATTAATGATAGAAATAAAGCACCTTCACTTGAGGATTAATCCTCATCTTCCATAAAACAAAATCACTTTCTGTGTACATGTGAAAGGAAACATAGACAGGGCTCGAGTTAGAGGAGTAAATCTTGCATAATCCAACAGCACTAACAATGCTTTACCCAAGAAAGGGAGAAAAATCTCATTAGCACCTTATCTCCTGGAACACTTAAAGGTAATCAGCAAAGGAAGGGGGTCTCTCAATGCAATTAGTGGCTGTTAAATTTAGAGAAAATTAGAGGGGTTATTCTCTATCCAGTGTCTTGCCAACTTGGAGTCACTGGGCTGATTTTTTTAAGGGCTGGTTTATTAAGGAACAATCACAGCAGGTGCATGTTTCCATGTTAAGAGAAGAACTAGCATATTTTATGCCTCGAGGCAACCCGCTAGACATTAAGAGGATGTTTTCATCACAGTACATTGATTTCAATTTTTTACTTACCCCTGAATACCTTCAGGATGAAGTTCCCGACATATTAATATTTGTATCCCACTTCAACTCTACGTTTGCTTAACTTTATACACTTAATATAGGTGGTGCATGCTATATGGCAAAGTGGTGTCTTTGTATTTCCATGGGTTACAACTTTATGTTACCCGAACCGTATTTTGTAAATGCAATCTGGTTCATTTTGGAGGTGTAAATAATGATTTCTGTGGGTCTATGAATCTAGCAGCCCATTTCAATTCTGTCTCTCCATTCTTTAACATCTACCAAGAGACCTATTTTATATCACGTATATTCCATTTATTTGAGAAGTCTTGTACTCATTGGATCTCAAGACTTGTTCTCTGCAGTGCTGGGAGACCATGCTCTATAGGCAATCAAAACATGTGCTCTAGCCTTGTAAATCTCTCTCTCCAGTCTTCTTTCTTCCTATTTAATATATCTGATTGATCCTCTCTATCCCTCGCTTACTCATTTTATATATCATTTTTAGATCTATTCACCCCTCCCAGTACTTATCAAATAATTACCTATTTATGTAAGTATTTATGAGAGAATAGTGACTATCTGAATTGTGTGCAAGAAGACTTTTACTTGCCAGGCAATCTGTTAAACCTACACTAGACAGTTCTTTAAAGAACATTTATTTACCATAAAAATAAAATAGCCCCAAATTATAATAAATTGAATTTTACTGTCATCGTTCATCGTTATCCTGTCACAGACTAGATATACTAAAATACAATAGGAGGAAGTTAGAATTTGATCCAGGTTCAAGATGTCCCTGAGCTTGATTCCTCACACACTGCATCGATTTTGGCTATCCATGAATTATTCCCTCTGAAAGAAAACTAGAAACAAACTCAGTGACTTAGCATCAGGAGAAACGACCTACACCAAATGGGTCTGGGCACACCATCAACTCTTGAAAGTGAATGAGAACAAAGCAGTCAGCTTGGCCAAACACAACATTTGGTTTTTGGGCCACACCCAGTGACGCTCAGGGGTTACTCCTGGCTATGCGCTCAGAAGTCGCTCCTGGCAGGCACGGGGGACCATATGGGAACCGGGGGATCGAACCGTGGTCCATCCTAGGCAAGGCAGCAGGCACCTTACCTCCTGTGCCACCTCCCGGCTCCCAAACACAACATTTGGAAAAACAACCAAGACCTCAAGCTGGCTAAGGAGAGAAGTCATCATTGGCACCGAACAACTCCATCAAGACCAAGTGGGTTGCTAGCTTTATGTACTGCATATGAGGCCAGCACAGAGCCACAGAGAATGAAAGGTGATGGAAAATAATACAAACAAAATAAAAAGCGTCTCAGAAAGGGAGCTTATTGACATAAAAACAGGTGAAATGAAAATAGTAACTCTGCAATGGGGGGTTGTGTGTCTTTTGGGGAAGGACACAATTTTTTTTACCTTTTAGGGGTGACTGTGTCTGGTGATATTATAACCAGTTTGCCCAGGCACTAGTTTCCTGGACTCTCTTTTCCATGGCTTTCTAGGCCAACTATCACCTGACAGAAGAACAATGCAGGAATCTGTGAAAAACTTTTCAAAATCTTGGTTGGTCCCCATTTCCATTTCTTCAATTAACCATTATTAGGGATTTTCCCCTTCCTGCCCCCTATTTGTGGTGAGGTCACTGTCTCTGGGTGTCTGTGGGTGGATGCTGGACCTTCTTTTCATTCACACTGAGTCTCTGTGTGTGCAATACAAGGAGATAAAAGTCATTTTTCTTCAGTTGCGCAAGTCAGAAATAAATTTTTTTCCTATTCAGTTTCATAGTTTTTATAGACACCCTAATGGTACTGACAGAGGATGAATATTGAATGGTTGACTCAAGGTTCCCAGTTTGAATCCTTACCCTAACATCTGAGTGTTGTTCTTTTGAACATTCCACACAAAGAAACAGTTGTTACTTCACAATTCACATTTTTATACAGCATTGGACAATTCCAACTTCCAAGCTTATATTCCATCATGAATGCAACAGGTAAACTCATATGTTCTCTTATCTATTCTATTGTCTTATGAGTTTATCAGATATTTTATCTCCATAAGTATCATCTATATGCTCTTTACTTTAATTATTTTGACTTTCTAAAATTTATTATTATCTAGGAAAACATATATGCCAGAAAGTAATAATACAATTTCTGCCATATTGATTTGCACTCTTCATTATTTTCTCTAATATAGCTTTACTATCCATACCAATGTCAATGCCAATGCCAATATCAAGGACTGAATACCAAAGATAAGAATCAAGGGTTATTATAGAGGTCAATCCATTTACTTTCTATTAATTTACCACAAACCAAGTGCATCTGACTCCATGTGGAAATATAAATTCCTACAATCCATTCTATATGTTGAAATGTTCTTTATCTGTGGGGGGCATACGTGGTCTCAGTGAGAATACACATAGATAGTTTCTGGCTTATGGCTGTCTATCTACACATAGCCTTACACATTGAAAACTTTATCATCTTTCCATTCTTTCTGAAATTTCATATTTAGACTTAATATAAAAGCTCTGATTATTTAATATTTGAACAACTACTAGAATTGAGAAAATAATCAGGGAGATAACAAAATACAAAGGGAAATATGGGCCAGAGAGATGGTACAGAGGTAGTATATTTACTACCAGAATTAAATCCCCAGAATCACATATGGTCCCTTGAGCCCCACTGGAAGCTATCCCTGAGCAGTGAGCCAAGAATAAGTCCTGATCATAACAACCTATTGAGGTTCATTATATCAATAAATCAACAATAAAACTATTACATTTAGGAAGCTACAAAAAATATCCTCTCATAATGATTTCCTTCAAAGAATCTTTCTCATTTTATAAGCTACTATGTCCCTTTACCTTCTGAAGTTTATCAGAGAGAGTTTTAATTTTGAATATGAAATATGAATAAAGAAACCATGAATTAGAGAGATAGCAAAGTGGTAGGCCATTGTCTTGCATGTGACTGACCTGGGAAGGACCTGGGAGGATCGATTCCTGGAATCCCATATGGTCCCTTGAGCCTGCCAGTAGCTATTTCTGAGTTCAGAGCCAGGAGCAATTTCTGAATGCCACTGGATATGGCCCAAAAACCAAAAACAAACAAACAAAAAAAAAAAGAAAGAAAAGAAAAGGTGTAAAAAAAAAAAGAAACGCAAAACTAATAATAAGTTATAAGTTATTTGCTAAATGACATGGAGTTGTATATTTTATGCATTTGATTTTTTTTTTTGTTGTTCACACCTGGTGACGCTCAGGGGTTACTCCTGGCTATTTGCTCAGAAGTCGCTCCTGGCAGGCACAGGGGACCATATGGGGAACCGGGGGATCATCGAACCGCGGTCCGTCCTAGGTTAGCACAGGCAAGGTAGGCACCTTACCTTCAGCACCACCGCCCGGCCCCCACATTTGATTTTAAATTGTGAATACTACATGGGAAATAAAATTTCCTTAATACGACAACAAATATAAATAGTATGACAAAGTGATCAAAAGAAAATAAAAGGAAATTTCAGATATTTCACATTTTTTCCTTATAAAAGCAAAAAAGTTATGAATCAAAAGATCTTTTTTTCTCTTTTCTTTACTTGGTTATGTTTTGCATTGATCCAGTAATCATTTTCCCTGCCTCTCTAGAAGACGTTTGGAAACAATCCATCTTTGTCTTGAGAGATGAATGCATTGGAATGAAGAGAAGAGACTGATGCTATTTTCAAGTGTGATCTCAGCATGTCAACATGCTGCAGCTGTATTTGCTTGTGCGCGATGAGTTCCTGTTGGGAAACTTCATCATTGGGAGTTGGAGAGCTAAGAGGAAGGGTTTGACGTCCTGACATCAGTTTTCATCTGGAGTATCCACAGCTGTGAAATTGGAGGATGTAGAATGCTGCGTAAGAAAGGGTGGATTCGTGTGAATACAAACATGATTGTAGATGGGTTTCAGTCACAAAAGTAATACCCACCCCTTTCTCTCTCTCTCTCTTTCTCTCTCTCTCTCTCTCTCTCTCTCTCTCTCTCTCTCTCATGTGTCTTTTCTGAGGTACTATTTCCACTTTCACCTACCACTCTTCACATTTAAATGAAGGAGTGGCAGATTGTGGGCCCATCTTGTTATTAGGGTAAAGTGGTATGTATGCATGTGTGTTGGAAATCATGTAAAGTATAATTTAGACCAAAACAATAAGGGTGTGCGTCTAAGACTATGTCTATATTCAAGCGCATTTGTTGGAAGCCATGCGAAATATCATTTTTATGAAAAAAGAAAGTTCTACCAAGCGTTGGGAGACTGAGAAGAAAACCTGACTTTTGTTAATGTCAAGCTCAAATGTTATCTTGCAAATGTAGTGCCTGGTCTAAAAAATAAATTAAAAAATTAAATAAATAAATTAAAAAAAATTAAAGGGTGTATCCAGCTTATTCAACATCAAGAGAAACCATTTAAAACAGGAATATAGGTGTCTGTCATCTCCAATCTAAGTTCTAAAAGAAATAAGATGCAGAAACTGAGTCTTTATTCCCCAAGATCTTGATATTTTCCTGACTACTCATTAATTGTCCTGTTTTATAGCTTTCTTTTGCATAAGAATTACAGTGGTCCATTATCAATGCTGACTGATATTTTCCCCCTCAGTTCTGGCCATATTAAGTTTTTAAACAGATATAATTCTTACCAGACAATGCCAAATCACAACAGTCATACACTAATAACTTTGTGTCCTCAGAAGCAGCAGCTCAGAAGACCTAATCCAGAAACTGAGCAGCCTTCAGATGGAGAGTGCTTTGTTTTATTTTATTTTATTTTATTGTATTGTATTGTATTTATTTTTGCTAACTACTTTTTGGATCATTGTTGAGAAATCATTTGTTGAACCAAAACTGAAATAAATTCTAGTGCCGAGAAGACATGGTTATACATTTTAATAAAACTAGTAAGTCATAAATGATTATAAGAAAAAATGTTCAATTTCACTATAGATAAAGAAAAAAATATATGGGTAAGGAAAAATCCCTTGAAGCTCTAACTACTTGACTCAGAATTAAGAGTGCAAGGTAAGGGCAATGTTTATGAAAGTTAGCTGTATAAGTTCAGCAGAAATGTTTAGTATTTACAAATATATTTGGTGATGCAAATGGCTTATACAAAACTACCATTCATTAATATTTAACATAAAACCTTGCTATACGTCACTTATCATCATGGTATTTAAGAGAAAAGAGTCTTATCTATAGTTAACCATTATAAGCCATTGAAATTTTCTTCAAGAACAATTAAGCAAACATTTGTCAAATGACTGAACATCAGGTAAAGTACATATGCAAAAGTCACAACTGCATCTGACATCATAGATTTGCAACTTTCTACAAAATTAATATGGAAAAAACATACAGAAATAAACTAGATGTGTGCCAATTATATAAAATTTAAATGTAGATAAAATAAAATATATTACTTATAACAGAAAAAATAATAGAAGATAATTAAAAATAAAAGGAATGAATGAACAAAATATCTATAAGCAAAAAGATTTCATTTTTTTGTTTGTTTTTTGGGCCACACCCGGTGACGATCAGGGGTAACTCCTGGCTATTCGCTCAGAAGTCGCTCCTGGCAGGCACAGGGGACCATATGAGGAACCGGGGATCGAACCGTGGTCTGTCCTAGGTTAGCTCAGGCACCTTATCTCCAGCGCCACCGCCCGGCCCTCGCAAAATGATTTCTGAAGTAGAGAAAAAGTACATTGAAAATGTACAAGAAAATGTACACATAAGTACATCGACTCTTTTATTTATTTAAAAAAGAATAATTTCAGAGTTTTTAATCATATCAATTTATTAATTTAGTCTTTATATTTTTGCTTTAACTTGGGGTTTTCATTTTTATTTTTCAGTCTGGGGGCCATGCCTCTAGGTCAGGGGTTACTCCTGTGTTCAGGGGTCACTTCTGGTAGATGGTCTCAGGACACTATATGCTACGCTAGGAATCAAACCTGGTTAGCCATGTGCAAGGCCAAATGCTCTACCTGTGTACTATCATTCTTGCCTTGATTTATGATTACAGATGCTTATACAAATATGTATATGTATGTATTCACACAGTGCTTAAATTTAGGAAAAAGAAATAATATTTTATCCCCTGAATGCATATTTAATTCTCTAAGGATAGAAGAGATAAAGGTACATTTTTGTTTCTGGCTACTACATTGAGAGAACCTAATCTGAAATTGTTGAACAAACATTTATCAGAGAAAACTTATGATAATGTACTTTTAATTATATTAAAATGAGGAAAATAGGTGTAGGGATTATCTATTCATATTTAAGCAATTTCAGAGCTTAATTGTTTTCTAATAACTGTGTAGTATACCATGATATAGATGTATTATGTTTTTTTCCACCCACTGATTTTGTCTTGGGCTTTTGGTTTTCCAGATTCTGGCTATTGTAAATAGTACTGCAGTGAACATAAGAGTTCATATGCTTTATCTGGTTGTGTTTTGAGGTCTCTATGGTATAGTTCATAGAGTTATATTGATGGGTCAAATGGAATTTTTTGTGATGAATGTCCATATTGTTTTCCAAAGAAACTGGACGAGTAAAACTAAAAACTTGGAAGAGGAAAAAAATTAGACCAAATTAGAAATGGTTATTATCCTCTACCAAAAATAACCCTATTATTTATGAGTTTCTCAAAATACATTGTCTAGTGCACAAGGTATAGTGAGGATACATAATAATAAATTCTTAAAAATAAATATTTTTGGGACTGGAGTGGTGGCGCAGTGGTAAGGCATTTGCCTTGCTCGTGGCTAACCTAGTAAGGACCATGTGGTTTGATCCCCAGGCATCCCATATGGTCCCCCAAGCCAGGAGCAATTTCTGAGTACAGAGCAAGGAGTAACCCATGAGCAACACTGGGTGTGGCCCAAAAAAACAAAAACAAAACAAGAAAATGCTTTCATCTTATCTCATTTCTTTTTAGTAGTATTCTCTCTGCCTCAAAATAATGAAAGCATAGCTATAACAAATAATGATCACCCACACATAAGTTAAAATAATTAAATGACCTGAATTTATTTCCTTGTTTCCTCTATTTTCTAAAATTTTACCAGGAATGTATTCCAAAGAAATGAAGCTACTTTGAGTACTTTGTAGTTTAAATGCATCATCAAAAATTATTTTTATCAAGTAGCATCAAATGTTACTATCACAGTTGCAATGTCCCTCCCTCGTGTCAAATAATTTACCTATACTAATTTATTTCTCCTATAAATGTGATGTAATTAAGCAGGAAGGCTGAAAGTTTAAAGAGCTCTTTGACTTACTGAGGAACCACAAATATTTGTAAGAGCTCATGGAACTGACTTTATCTTTGAATGATGATAATTATATTGATGTATTGCGTTTACAGAAAGTATAAAATAATGAATGGGTCTGTTATCAAGTTAAATTTCTCCATTTATGTTGAACAAAATTACCTCTAAATGACTCCTTCTATGACAAATGTTGTTTAACAACCAGAGCAAATAAATCTATCCATTACTCTACCTTCGCAAAACTATGAGTTGGGGAATATTACAATGTGCTGATTATGCTGAGTGAACAGGTTCCATCTAATGTTATGCACCTCTTCATTTATTTGTCTCATAGATAGTTTTAGAGCTTATTTCTATTTTCAATTGTATTATGAAATTCACTTATTAAATGTTATTGTGTAAATCAGATATTAGCCCTGTGGAGCCTAGAATGGAATGCATTTTGTCACCCAGTGTTAAGGGTTCCATTTCCTGCTTCTAGGCTGTTTCTGTTCACAAAATAACTCACAGTTCTCTCATGGCTCTCATGGCCATTTAAAAACCATAAACACATAACTAGGAAACCTGGCCATAACAGATACCTTGTTAGGGATAAAATAGCAGGAAAAGCCACACCCCCCACCAGATGCCAGCCTATCAGTTTAAAGGTCAGCAAGATAAAAAACTTTGACATATACCCTATATAAAATTGCTTCTAGACCATACAAGATCACCTCCTGAGAGAAATGATCCTGTCTGGTCAGATTGTGGCTTTCTGGTAGACAGAATAAAGCCTTTCTTTGCTTTATTTCGATTGCATGGTCTTGTCCTTCGATTATGGACCTTAACATTTGGGATCTCGTCCAGGATCAAAGGATATTGACTGGGTTACCAACATAACTGCCTTGGTTCTGTAGAAGTGACCCAGAACCCTTTTAAGAAATGTGCATTGTAGACTCATCCCTGGGCATAGGTAACTGCCTGAGCCCTACCCATTCCCGGCAGGGGCTTTGGGAACCGGATATTGTGTTTACTTTACCTGCAAACCCTGCCCATTTCTTGGGAGGGGTCTTGGAAGAGTATTTAGGTCTGGGATCTCTGGCTTTCTGCCCTTTTTGCCTTTTGGATCCTGGCCAATATGTAGCTTAGAGGTGACATGGATTAATGAAGATGTAGGGCTAGCTAAGATTAGCACGCTTAAATGGTAGGAGCCACATCTGATGGTTAGGGCTGAATAAAGATGTTATCTCTCATGAAGCCTGCCTGTGAGTGAGATTTCTACCTGCCGCTCTCATGAACCTCCAGACCCGCTGGTTAGTGGGGGCTGAAGCCACGTGGCCTGGGATGGCGGACCAAGGCTTTCATCTCCATCCAAGACCATCTTAAGAGCAGTTTTTCTTTAGTGCATAAATAGATTCCATAGATGTGGTCCACAACCCGCTCAAGGTAGGTGCAGAGCTAGGGGAATGAATCCCTGGTGAGAAGCCCAAGGGAAAGAAATTGGACTCAGTATTGCTTCCCAGGGCTGGAAGTTATGCAGAGACACCCTTCTCCTCCCTATAGGGAATTCAGGAAGAACTAAGGAATCAAGGAATTCAGTAAGAGGTGTGGGATTGGGGAAAGTGCAACGGAGACTGCACAACCCTTCACAGTCATCTACACAACCCTTCACGGTCATCTGTCTCAGGTATACTGAGTGTTCTTGTCACTAGTGAGGCAGACTGTCATTGTCTCTGTCTTTTGAATCATCATCTTGATTAAGGCTTTTGGTATCATCAAACCTTGTAGGATTCCTCTGGAAAGTAAGACTCAGCTGTGATTTCTTTGGGACAAGGTAACCAGAGATTTCCATATTGACATCTGGATGTGTTGGGTTTTCCCATCACTGGGGAAAGTGTGTGTACATTCTTGTTTGTAGTTGAACCTTGTGTCTATCATTGTTGTGAAAGTTAATTTGTAGGTCTGGTACCAGAAGAGCTCCTATTTTTTGCTTCCCTAAAAACAACACAGGAGCAGCATCGGAGGGTCTGGAAACACTGAGAGGTCTCAATCAGCTGACAGGGCTCAGTTTTCCCTGGAGATGTCCTGATTTTCTTGATCAACCTGTGCTGTCCTCCTGCCATTTTTAGAGTGGACAGAGGAAAAGTAATTAATATATCAATGGAGCATATTTACATGTGTAGCTTCATTTTGTGAGTTTGTTACTGTGCTAATGTCACCTCTTTTTACTCCCCTTCCAATAGTGGGGGTTGGCTAAAGAAGAGCAGAAAAGAAGTTAAATGTTGATAAGACTAGCAAAGGAGTGCTCAGGCTGGTTTAAAAAAAAAACTATTAAGGCATTGTACATTGGGAGGCTTTGGAAACTCAAACATGAAGGAGTTAAAAATTCTTTGGAAAAAAGCTAAGAAGCCTTTGCTTTAAGAAGAAAGACTGTCCATGGTCTCTCTCTTTTTTTTATTGCCCACCCCTCTTGTATTTCTCAGTTTGAGGTATTTATTGACTCTTTGTTAAGGAATCAACTATAAATAACATACTGCCAAAGGAAAAGAAAAATGGTCATTTTAAAACCTAATCTAAGCATGCTACAAAAAGCAGAGTTCATTTTTAGTGGTTTCTATTAGATTATGCAATTTTGATTTATTGTCTATTAATGAGTAAATTGCTGATAACTACCTGAAGAAAGAGTGAGACATTTTAACTTCCAAGGAAAGAGGAACCCTCTCTAACTTTAGAGGTTTGTAAGAATGAAGAATTAGGTGGAAAATGTTGCAAATTACTATGATTGGCTTTTTCAGCCTGTATTGTTAGTTTGCCCAATCCTTGGGAATGCATGATACTGTTAAGGTTACTCAATTCCATGTCAATTTTGCCACATCAAATTTGATGTTGGCCTTAAGAGATTTTATAAAGTTTGAAAGTATCAATGGTTCATAGTAATCTTAGTAGAGACTATCTAAATGTAATAGTACTTGATTGTGAATACAAAATGGGAAACTGATTTAAAGGTCTGTAAGAAATACCATAAAGAAAATTTGATCCTGCTAGGTGTAAGAATATCTAGCAATTTTTTTCCAAATTGAAATAGGGCAGTTTCAATTTTTCCTCGTAGACCTAAAGCACTGGTTTCTAGACTGCTAACTTGGGAAGCTGGCATGTTCTGGGGGAGAAGGATACAGAAATAAAAGGTAGGGAAAGAGGCTGGAGCACAGTCAAGAATGGCCCTGGCCAGTGCTCTGAGCTGGGTGTATTTGAATTCCAGTGGCGGCTACCTGTGAGGACTATCAAGCCAGAAGACGAAGAGAGAAGGGAAGGTTATAGAAAAGAGTCTAGGCTCTCTAGACTCATGTTACAGGGATCTTATAAAATTAAACCTTTAGGGGATCGGAGAGATAGCATGGAGGCAGGGCGTTTGCCTTGCATGCTGAAGGAGGAAGGACCATGGTTTAAATCCTGGCATCCTATATGGTCCCCCAATCCTGCCAGCAGCAATTTCTGAGTACGGAGGCAGGAGTAACCTCTGAGCGCTGCCAGGTGTGACCAAAAACGAAAAATTATAATAATAATAATAATAATAATAATAATAATAATAAATTACAGAAAATCAAGATTTTTTTCGAAATTGTAGTTAAAATTATACATATAATTGTTGTTTTGTGTGTACTGTAATCTGAGAAAGATTTCTTTTTCTCTTTTGTTTTTGATGCTTTATGGCACTATGTTGGTTTTCATAAATTCAGGCAGGATGATTTCTTCTCTGTAGTGAGGATTATTCCTCATACAGACAGAGAATATTAAAAATCATCTAGGGGTCCCAAAACCCTATTCCAGAGAAATTGAGTTAAAAGGGGTTGAAGTTAAATGACAGGAGCAGATCCAATAATAACCAGTCATGTTATATCTACTAACTTCAGGGAGACCATAGAGGTGGATGGCCTAGGGAAATCAGAAGTCATCTAGAATGTCTATATCTTCACTGACTGGCCACAGCCTGGGCCCTGCACTGAGAGTTGAGAAAAGTTTTGGAGATCAGAATCTCTCCTAACTCTGGAGAGAGATTGGACAGACTTCCTCTTACCAGGACACTCCTACAGAAGATGAAAGGCCCAGGACCACTATGGTTCATCATGCTGACCTTACCTTTGCATATTTACATTGACCAAGCCTTGGAAACCCTGACATAACTAGTAAATTATTAATGTCTTTAATGATAGCTTTGGTATTGATATCATTTGATATTATATAAAATGATATATCATTATATATTATATATATCATATATAGTATGATATATATGATATATGTCATTATATAAGTGATATATAATATTAAGAGATAGCTTCATGGCTATCTCTTGACTGACTTGGCTCATCATTTCTGTGTCACTTCTTTGAACCTCTCTGTGTGGGGTTTAGAAACATGGTGTCTGAGGTGATCTCACGAACTGTCGATTTTTATTTTCAATTGGCACCTGAATAAAACTTAAAACCAAGCGTACCAGGAAGACCTTAATGAGGGTGAGTGCCTTGACCCTCTGGTGGCTAATCATCATGATGGACTCTTTGAGCTGAACTAAATGTACGGTGTCCATTTTCTGAACATGGCAGAGATCTCTCCACCATAAGTAAGACAGAGGCAAACAGTGAATGGGGAGAGAACTGAAGACTCTAACAAGCGTCCCAGAGGGTGAGGCCCACTGCCTTTTTTTTCTATTAAAGGTGCTTTGTGAGAGGACTTTAACCCCCCAAAATGTAGAAATTCATTGAGGTCACTGATGAGATAGAAGTCAAAGAGAAGTCTCCATTTGAGGGGACAAACAGCAGGAACATGAGGGGCCCAGTCCCAGCCCAGGAACTGGAGGCCTTTCCATCCCAGACGACCTCAGCAGCATAACATAGAAGATGGAAGATCTAAACCCAGCTGTAGTACAACTGAGAAGCTGCTTTCAGAACCTCCTGTAATTTTCTTCTAGGTTAATCTATCGATCCTATTTGCATTGGTATTTATATTATTGCCTAAACTGTGCATTGTACCTGTATAGATTTTATAGATTTTGTTCTATGCCCTACTGTAAATATAAAATTTTGTATCCAACTTTAGGAGTTTAATATTAGTTTGAAAGTTCCAGGAAAATGCATAATGTTGATAGATTTTTAATGGTTCTCAGCTATCCTAGTGAATGCTTCCCAAATGGTACGATGTTTGATTGTGTATATTATTTGGCAAATTATTCTCAAAATTCTGTCTGCTAAAATGTTCTAATGTATTTGTTCACAGAGTTGATGGAAAAAGAACTTGGATGCTGTAGACTCTTATTAAAGTGCTCTTTATAATAATGTTTTAGAAAAGTTATTTTTAAGCTGTATATATCTTCAGAAATGTTCTTGTGATTTTGTTTAAGGAAGTTTATGAAAAGGAACTCATGTTCTAGACTAGTATTACAGTGCTCAGTTTCAGTTTTGGGGGAAGGGTTGGGTCACACCCAGCAGTGCTCAGGGATTATTCCTGGCTCTGTGCTCAGAAATAGCTCCTGGCAGGCTCGGAGTATCATATGGGATGCCGGGATTCGAACCAAGGCCCTTCTACATGCAAGGCAAACGCCCTACCTCCATGTTATCTCTCTGGTCCCAGTTTAAGAACATTTTAAGATTTTTAAATTAAGTGTATCTGCAAAAGGAGCCTAATGTTTATGCTTAGAGAAATCTAAACAATTTTTGTGATGTTCATAAGACAAAGATTTAGAAAAAAAACTTTTGAGAATGTGTATACACAATCTGAACTTTGATGCCTTTACAGCTAATTTTTATTGTGTGTATGCAAATTAACAACAACTTTTATAATTCCTGATCTGAGCCTCTGTAGAAGAAAAGTAGAACAAAATTTTACAGCTTTTCTCGTGTGTGTGTGTTTGTGTGTGTGTGTGTGTGTGTGTGTATGTGTATGTGTTACACAGAAAGGCAGGAGTTGATGCTCAGCCATTAACCCCAAACCAAGGTGTTCCCTATCTTCCTATTTTCTCTAAATTTCTCTTTTGATAGATAGAAGCCTACCTAGATTACTCGACCTTCCCCCCTCCTGGTAGGAGTATTGGTTTAACAAAGGAAGGCAGTTCTGGCTTTTGGAAGAGGCCGAGAGACTCAAGGTGAAAAGCAGACTAACTTAATGGCTCTCTCCTGAACTTGCTTGGCTTATGATTTCTTCACCACTATCCTGCTACTTCAGACTCCTCTGCATAGAGTTTAGAAACACAGTGCCTGAGAATTTTTATTTTACACTAGTCAACATGCATGAAAAGGTACTTAGCTTCACTAATTATCTGAAAAATGCAAATCAAAATCCTATTGCTATGTTATCTCATGCTTTATTAGTATGGACTCTGTAAACAGAATGAGAGATGACATATTCTGGAGCGTGTTGGAAAAAGGGAACCCTGTGTACTGCATCAGAAATTGGAAATTAGCACCACTTTTCTGGGAAACGATGTGGAAATTAAAAAAGAATTGACAGATCTCCTATTCAACCCTGCCATCACATTTTTGGACATATGTCCATGAAACCGTGTCATCACAAGGATATAACATACTTCCATATTCATTGTACCATAATTTATAGTAGACAAGGCACAGGAACAACCTAAATACACAACTTAAAAATATCATGTGCAATTGTCAAATATTTGTCATATTCTCTGATATTTTCCAATACAGTTTTCTGAGCATAGAGCCAGGAGTAAACTCTTCCGAGTATGGCAAAAAAAGAAAAGCCCATGTAATTTAATTGATGTTCCATTGTTTATAATTTTTAAATGATGGTTTTTCATATATAATTCTAAGAGGACACCAGAGACTAATGTGCTTCCTCTCTCTCCCTAGGGCCCTATCATGCTCTTCCCAACTCCCAGACTCATTCAAGTGGTTTATCCACTCAAACACAAAAGCATTCACTCAAAAAGACATTTGATTCCAGTGTGGATTATTTTACAAACTTTAATGAGACTTAGTTGTCTGTGTCATGTGATGGGAGTTTTTGAGATCAGAGAAATAGTACCACATATAGGACACTTGTCTTGCATAGCACAGATCTAGATTTTATCCTGGTACCACATATATATCACATGAACACATGAGTCTGGAGTAAGCCAAAGTGCAAAATTCTTTTTGTTTTATTTTATATCTATTTCTTATTTTCTGCCTTTTATTACCTACTTCAGTATTAGTGCCATAGCTTTATTAATGCACAAATTTGTTTAATTTGTTTGATTAGATAGAGTAACTTAACTTAAAGCATACCTTCACATAACAGTATTTTACTTCATGTAAAATGAAATATACTTACAACAAAATGTTTTCAATCTTTCCAATTTTGTTCATTTTACTATGTTGGTCAAACATTTTATTATGATGTGTATTAAATACTAATACTTTTCATAGAATGACAATTTATTTTAAGCAATCATTGAGTGATAAATTCTAATTAATATTTACTTATTTTGCAGAAGTTGCCATTTCTTTGAGTATAATCAAGCCTGTTTGCTTAAATTTTCTATCTACTTAAAAGAAACTATATTAAAACATCTCTTCATTCTGATTTCAAATTTAAATTTTTTGACTTCTGCATTTTTTTCCACTATTATCATCAAGTCTCAAAGAGTTTATTATGGTTTACAGAATTGGATGTTGACTGAAATATTTTACCTCTAGAAATTTGACATTAGAAATTCATTATCTTCTGACTTGTATAGTCCCTGGTGAAAAGTCTGCCATAATGCTAACAAACCTCCCTTCATACATAGTATAGCATCTTATTCTCTCTACATTTCAGCTTTACACTTACTGTTTTGAACAATTATGAGGATCTTTTGTATGTTTTGCTTGTTTCTATCTATATACATACATGCATTATACTTACTGTGCTTCTATTTGTTTACTTTGAGTCCACAGGCTATTTTCATAACAACTGAGAAAATATCTGGATATTTTTTCTTAAAAACATTTTTTCTTATTCCCTGTTCTCATGACACTCTATTTCCATATGCTAGTTAAAAGGCTCGTTAGTTCCCTGAGGGTTTTCTTTTGCTTGTCTTTTAGGGTGTTTGCTAAATATTTTAGCCTTTCACTACAAATTCTCTTGTCTTTTTTCTTTAGCTATCAAGATTTTTTTTATTTAAAAAATTGCCCATTTATGGGGCTGGAGTGATAGTGCAGTGGTAGGGTGTTTGCCTTGCACGCGGCTGACCCAGGACAGACCTGGGTTCAATCCCAGGCATCCCATATGGTCCCTAAGACAGATGTGATTTCTGAGCACATAGCTAGGAGTAACCCCTGAGCATCCCTGGATGTGGCCTATCAACAAAATAAAACAAAATTGCCCATTTAAAGTACATTCTTTTTCAACTCTAGTCACTATTCATGGTTTTGTTGTATCTATTGTCTTTCTCCTAATTGCTTTTGTTTTTGCACTTAAATACTTGTTTTAATGGCTTCGTTTAACTGATATTTTATTATTTTGACAATTCCTTTCTCTTTTTATATTGGCTGATGTTTTTTACTTATGACCTATTTTTTTATTTGACATTTCTTGTTAGTTTTTGAATCAGCACTATAAGCTGTAACAGATAAATTCATTTTGAGAGTCAGGATATCAGCTATAAAATCTTTGTTTGATTTTGAGCACTTGCCTTTGACAGAAGAGTTGAAATTGTTGGTAAAATTTGAAAAATAAATTTGAATTATTACAAAACAATTTGAATAATAAAATTTGAATAATAAAAATAACAAAAATAAAACTTTTGATAAGAAAAATTAGTCTTGGGAAGTATTACATTGTGGAGTAGCTGAATTTTTCTGGATCCCTTCAAACATGTAGGTCTCTGATAACAAATCAACTGGATCTATTTTATAACATTTTATGGTATGTCTAACAAGTTAGCTTCAGATAAATTTTTTAATTAAGCTTGATCCTTTGTGGTCTCAGTAGAGGGAAGTATGTGAAGAATATGTTCTCTCTTCCTGGGCTCTGCCTTAAGAGACTTGTTCAATCTTACCTGCTTAAGAGAATTGTCTCTCCAACTTTAGGCAATTGTTTATCTTACAATTCTTTGTGATATTTTTTCCTATTTCATGTGGACATTCCAATTTTATGTGTTATTTCTAATTAGCATGCCTGCTCTTGTTCTCATTGGTTTGGGGATTGTCTAGCAGATGTTGGACAAATCTCTCAGCATAACCCTTTCTCTCTCTCTCAAGTACTTTCACCTGCATTTTCTAGGTGCCACAGTCAAGAAAAATCACACTTCTGCTTGCTCAGAAGCTATTCTGAACTTTCTTCTCCTGTCTTAAACTTAAAATTAAGGAAAATGAAAACCATTATGGTTAAAGGTTCCTCTGATTTATTTCCTTTCCCTCAAAAGTCAGGGAAAAGAGATGAATCATGCCTGCTTTATCTTGTTTTCTGGTAGTATTTGATATTATTCTCTCTTATCTGGAAGTAGAAATCTGAATGTCTTTAAAAATGTGTTTTAAGTTAAAATTGATCTCTTATATGTGTTTGAAATCTGTGAATATATCCTATGTTTTATATCTGGATTGAATCCGATGTTAGTTATACTTATAGTATTATCAACTATAGGTTTTACCTCAATAATATTAGAAGTGCATTTGGGTTGAAGAAACATTCATTATTTAGAAACATATACAAATGGGGGCACAAAAAATATGTGGCTTACCGTTTTCTCCCTGAAATCACGTCCCCTAAGGACTACAAGGAATGATGCTTGTGCATAGTGCCAGAAGTAAACCCTGAACTTCTCTGGGTTTGGTCTTCAAATTCCTCCAACACAAAACATATAAATGACCTTTAAGGTTAATATTTCATTACTGTGGAATATAATATATTTTTTTAATTTCAAATTGGACACTCCTTTTTTTTTTTGTTTTTTTTGGGGGGGGCCACACCCAGTGACGCTCAAGGGTTACTCCTGGCTATGCGCTCAGAAGTCGCTCCTGGCAGGCACGGGGGACCATATGGGAACCGGGGGATCGAACCGTGGTCCGTCCAAGGCTAGCGCGGTAAGGCAGGCACCTTACCTGCAGCGCCACCGCCCGGCCCCGGAATATAATATATTGATTATAATTTAATATTTTATTAAATATTTTAACCACAAATGCTTGTATAATTAGGGAAGGGTGGAGGATATTTAAATAATATACTGTATACAGTGCTAGACTGGTAGCCAGAAATTGTCATATATTTTTCTAGTTTGCAATCAGAAAAAAAACAAGAGTGAACCTGTGTGTAAATAATAAATCTGGTTGATAATACTGTTTTTATGTAGATTCTTCAGTTGTGAAACACACAGCCACTATGATGGTGGGTGTTGATAATGAGGAAAAGTAGGGTCAGTTTTCATGAAGGAAACATTTGTACCATCCTTACAATTCTCCTGTAAAACTTAAACTACTGCAGTGGGCTAGGCAGATAGTACAACAGGTGGGGTGCTTGCCTTAGTTGTAGCCGACCTTGGTTCAATCCCACGTGCTTCCATATGGTCCCCTCAAACCCTTACTTGAGCCTTATGTACAAAGTCAAGAGTAAGCCCTGAAAATTTCCAGATATAGTCCAAAATCAAACAAAAAAATCATACTATTTTGAAAAATTATTGTTTTTTTTAGTCCAGTCAAAATTTATATTCCTTATGAGAAGATGGTAGAACTTAAAATTTACAGTTCATTTATTCATTCTCCAATGGAATGATTTTATTTTGTGCTTCCATTTTTGTATGTAAAATAAGAACTAGAATAATTTTCAGAAATGAATATTTTATGGGAAAATTATTTTTAAAAAATTGTAGCATTCTTGTCTCCTAAATTGTATAATATATTCTAGAAATGTTACTTGCTATATCTTCTTCTAGAAGATTTATGATGCATAATAGAACATTAAAAACACATTGCAGTAATTGTGAATTATTATAGAAAGCTAAAATGTGTCTAATATTTAAATGCAAACTTTGAATCTATTATATTAACAGTTTTTTGCATATTAATATTCTTCAGACTTTTCTGTCTCCATTGGGCTAAGTGAAATATAGCAGATAAAGTACCCACCTTACATGTGGCAGAACCCAAAATTGATTCCTAGCACTACCTAAGATTCCCTGAGCAGGACTGACTCCTGAGCACTAATCCAAGAGTCAGCCCTGAGCAATGCTGGGTATGTCCCTGAGTAGAACAGAAATTTCTGTGTGTATGATTCTGGTTTTGGAAATAATTGTTCAGAGACACTTTGAAAAAAATTGCCATTCATATTCTTTTAAAGAATTCTTTCCTTTAGTAATTTCTTTTAATATTGCACTTAGTAGCATCTAGTACAAGTCATTGTACAACTATAACATATATTTCATACATTGGTATTGAAATAACTTCCCTTTTGACTAGAAGCTACTAAAACTATCACCCTCCTATATTTTTCCATGAGCTTTCACACTATCTCACTAATGCTTTAATTTCTGTCTGTATTGTTAATATCATCTGTTCAAATATGAAACAGGATTCATGGGTTATTAATGTTTCTGTGCTCAGAATATTTTTTGCAAAGAAGATCTCTTTTAAAAAGCAGTCATTGGATTAGCTAGTCACTTTCACCACATGCCAAATAACAGTGACTAGTGACATTCTTGGGTTGGGCACTACACTTTGAGGAAAAGCATAGGTAGCATGTTCCCAGCTGAGTGGATTTTTATTCTCTTTAAATAACAAAGCCACTGTACTAAGAAACTTTGGCGCACGTTTCAGTCAGAGCACCCAAATCAAAATGGTCAATGCTTTTGTCTTTGCCCTAATGTGTTCTAGTCAGAGCTATGTCAAGGCATCATGAAAACTCCCCTAACATGGACAACATGAGGGTGCAAGACGAATGCAGAATATTTCAGTGTCTGGAAATTTAAAAATGGAAGATGAATAATAATAAAAATTATGTTTTAAGAGAATAACTTTTCCAATGATTTTATTTCTTTGCACATCTATATTTTGTATAAATAGACTACAGTCAGTCTTAGAGAACAGCATTATGGTGTTTGCTTGCTACATATGGCAGATAGATTTCTGTCATTAAAAAATAACTTTTGTCTGGATGCCAAAGAAACAGGAGAGAGGACTGGAGTGTGTTCCTTGTCTCTGCTTGGCTTTCTGAGCACAATACAGTTCTGCTGGCCCCTAAAATTTACAGACCTCAAACAGAATTGTGTCATGTGTCCCAAGTATTAAACCAAGCAGGCTGCAGAACCAGTCTGCTTATAAAAATCTATGGCTCCTCAGATTCAGGAAACTTCTCAGTAAGTCACTAAGTAAGTTACCTGAAGCCATCATTATAATAATAACACTGAGTTGACTTGCTTGGAGTCCATAAGTCTCTTAATATTCATCAGTGCATCATTGTGAAGCTATTTTAT
Source organism: Crocidura indochinensis (assembly GCA_004027635.1). Classification (NCBI taxonomy): domain Eukaryota; kingdom Metazoa; phylum Chordata; class Mammalia; order Eulipotyphla; family Soricidae; genus Crocidura; species Crocidura indochinensis. The sequence goes on along the minus strand of PVKC010008337.1, from coordinate 3,439 downwards.
TTTTATTTTTTGTTTGTGGCCACCTCATTGGTACTCAAGGCTGACCCCTGGCTCTACACTCAGGAATCACACACTACTATCTGGGGGAGTGGAGATTGGATTGAGGTTGGCCACATGCAAGACAAGTTCCCTATTGGCTGTAATATATCTCCAGTCCCCCAATTATTTTTAATGTAGTGTCACAGAAGATTGATATATTTTCTTTAATCCCATATTGATGACAAGCATTTTAAAACCATATTTCTTGAAAGAGACAGTTGAAAATTCATGCTTTCATATACTATATAACACAACTAATTATATTACTATTTAATATGGCTTTTGGAAGATGTACTCATATGTATACCCCAATGATCAAATTTAATTTTAAATCAATACATTTTACATGATATGCTGGCATATTACAAACTCTGTAATAATTTATTCTTACATTTCACCTCAGATTTATTTTCAAAAGTAGTGTAGAAGATGAAAAAAGAGGAATACTAGTAGAGTGTTAAGTACATGCAAATTTGTGTCAAGAGGAAACTATTATGGATGGTTAAAGTGATAAATGTATGGTTTTGTCTACAGCTTATCTAAAATGTCAGATATATTTAACCAAATATTGTATCTAACATACTTTATAATTTTATATTTTGACTCCTGAATATATTAGCACTTTCATTGTGCATGCCCAATTGATAACTTATAGTAACAGATTTAGTTTTAACTTAAATATACATATGCATATGTATATATATATATACAGTTATTTTATTGAGAAGTAGAGTCTAGAAGTAACCCCAGGAAACTTAAAAGCAAAGTGCCTTGGATATTTATTAAAACCTCCAATTGGTCCCTTTTATTCTATTTCTGTTAACTTATTTCATTTAGGAGATGAATGTTAACAAGCTAGTGGTCAATATGTCATAGTAGGAGGATGATGCATGCAAATATCATTATATCAATCATTTTTATTGTGAGATTACTGCTCTGAAATTTTCCTCACTCAAATAGTTCTCTACATTCATATGTGAGTTGGAATGAAATTGAAGTAGCACTTTTCTTCTTCCCTCCAATGTTCTTGCCAGTGGTAGTCACACAGCACATTTCTGTTAGAAAGCCCATCTGGGCAGTGTCAGTGCTAACAATCTGCTCAGAAGAAAGGGTTTGATTTGACTTAGTCATGTCTAGCTAGCTGGAGACTTTTCCAGGGAATATTTTATCCACTTTTTCCATAAGACATTAGCCTCTGAAGTAACTTCCTTTGAGATCTTCAAAGAGAAGAAGAAAAAATTGGAGGGCATAATTATTGAACTTTATTTTTATTTTGTTTAGGCATCAGTACAGCTTTTAAGTATCAATATCTACTTCAAGTTGGTAAAAAGTATCAAGAAAGCATCTTTATTTTTTTAATGAAGTAATAATACCCAAAGACAATACAGACAAGAGTCAGAAGAACAGGTCCATGGAGGATGCTGCCACAAAGAGCAGTGAGGGCAGAGAAGGGACTGCTATGTCAATGAGAGTTGAAAATGAGAACCCTGAACAAGATCTGGTTACTGAATGGAGAGACAGTTACATGCATTTTCAGTAATAATATTGTAAACCATCGTGTCTGAAAGACGAAAAAGGAAGAGACAAGAAAAATGTTTCCCACAGAGGCAGACAGGTGAGGGGACTGAGGAGAGGTGGGTGGGAGGGAAACTGGGGATAATGGTGGCAGGAAATGTGCACTGGAGAAAGGTGTTGGAATTGTAGGTCTGAAACTCAATCATTAACAATTTTATAACGGTGAGATAAAAAACAATTGTATGAAAAGTACTGGAATACGGGGTCACGGAGATAGCTCATAGGACTTTCTAACCTATGTGAGGCCTCAAGTTCTATCCTTGGCACCTCAGGGTACACAACATGAGGACCATATTGAAGAGTGACATTGTTGGTTCTGACTGCAGTGACCCCTAAGCACCTCTGAGAGAACCTCCAAAACTAAACTAAAACAAATCCAAATAAAATATATTTATAGTGTGTGCTTCCTTCGGTGTTAGTTGACTCAAAGTTGAACAACATCATTTCACATCAGAACATTGTAACTTATTAAAATAGAGCTCAGGGGGCCAGAGTGATGGTGTAAGAGTATGGCATTTTCCTTGCATGCCTTTGACCTAGGAGAGACCGGTTCAATCCCCCAGCTTCCTAGATAGTCCCCCAAGCCAGGAGCGATTTCTGAGGACATAGCCAGAAGTAACTCCTGAGCGACACCAGGTGTGCCACCCCCCACAAAAAAAAATAGAGTTCAGTATTTAATAAAGCTCAGTGATCAATAAAATTCATTTTTCTTTGCCACACACTCCCTGGTCTATTTCCCTTATCCCAATAAGCACTAATATGTTCCTTCTCTGTGAAAGTGAATATTCTAATTCATAGTTATGGTCATTCAATTCATATAAATGACCTAAGTGGGACTGTTCAGATCATGGAATCATGTAATATGACTCTTTTGTTATTGTCTTACTGAACATAATATTTTCATGGTTCATTAAAATTCTAAACAGCATTTCATTTATTTGTAAGACTAAATTAGCATCCACTGTATGTGTATGTTATATTTTTTATTTACATAGGCATTGATGGATATGTGTTTTTTTCCTAACTTTTATATTAGTGATAGTACCACTACAAACATTTCAGGAAATATTTTTGACCATATTTTTATTACTTTGAACTCATGTCAATGATGGGTTTTGTTTACCAAAACGCTTTTGTGGGGTTTTTGCTTATTTGTTTCACAATGGCTATATTGTTTTACATATTCCCTAGCAAAATGGAAGAAATTTAATTTTTCCACATTGTTGTCAGTATCTGTTATTATCCATGTTGATGATTCTCACTACTCTAGAGATATGAGGTGGAATCTGGTGGATTTTATTTGCATCTTCTTATTGAATAAATGAATAAGTGGTTACTTATTCATGGGTTCACTGGCTACTGTTATATTTTCATTAGAGAAATAGCTAATTTGGCCTTTGGTCATTTTTTTTCAGTTTTCATTTTGTTGTATTTTAAGTACTCTTATTATGTACAGTATATATGATGTATACTAGTCTTTTGTTAGTTATCTTTCTCATTCTATGCATTTATTCTTGTATCTTTTGAAATGCATTTGAAACTTTGGTGGCATATAAATTATATGATTATGTGTCTCTGGTTTTAATATGATTTTAAGATAGTATTGCTGGTGCAAAAAAGCAAAATATTTTCATTTGCATTGTCTAAGAATCCAAGTGCATCAGCACTGACATTGAAATGATTGATCGATACTTAGTTGTCTTGTGTACATGGTAAGAGTATAATGTGTATAAATTTGAAAATTTGAAATATTTTAGCTTGAGCAGTATGTTCAAATAACAATAAACTTCTCTTATAAAATATTTATGTTTTTTATTCTTACTTT
>PVKC010008336.1:17886-28258 GCA_004027635.1 Crocidura indochinensis | reverse complement strand
TTTGTGCTTTGTTTTGTTTTTATTTCCAGACCATTGTTATTGTGTGGCTGTTGTCTTTATTGCTGTGCTTTTTTGTTTTTGTTTTGTTTAATTTTTGTATTGTTATGTTTTTCTTCCTTTTTCTCGTTTTTCCCTTAAATTGATATTGATAACCTCTAGAAAAATCCTCCCATTTTTTGCTTGTTTGATTTTTTCCCCCATTTATTATTATTTTTTCTTCAAACAGAACCACATAACTTGAACCATCTTGTTCCACCTCACAAATTAAGAGGGAAATAATGGATGGTACCAAGACCAAACAGTCGTTTGAACATTCAGTAGAAACAAAATATGATCAGACTTAAACACTAAATCCAAAGTCAACGACACCAGAATCAATACCAAATCTACAACAAGCTAGACATAGAGGGGGCCACGTATACTAGCAGCCCAGGGGGTAAAGGACTGGGATATGGGATGCATGCTGGGAACAGAGGTGGAGAGAAAACAACACTGGTGATTCAATGCCACTATGTACCTAAAATATTACTGTGCAAGATTTGTAATCCACTTTGGTCAAAATAAAAATTCTTATAAAAGAAGAATCTACGAATGCGTTATAAGGCAATAGGTATTTTTCATAGAATTTTGAAATGAAACCTATTAAAATTGATACAGTTTAAGACCAGACAGTTAAGAATTTTGCCAAGATGAGTTTTAAGGTTCAAAGCAGAAAAATGCTGATTAAAAAAAAAGTAACTAATTTCACTCACAGCATCATCCAGTAAATTCCCTGTACTCTTTTTTCCAGAAGACTTTGATGAAGGAGAAGGTGAAGGAGAAGGGGCAGAAAGTGTTTCTTCTTGTTCAATTTCTTTTTCCAATTTTATTAAACCAGGAGGTTCCACACCATACCTGTTAAAAGTCATCAGATAAACACATTATAACACAAAAACCCACTCACCCTCAGTTCCATAAACATCAGCAGTACGAATTATCGCCTTTTTAGGAACATTAAATTCCCTAATATTCTCATCTTTTTTAAGCAAAAAAAAAACAATAAACCAAACCAAAAGAAAAACATGTATCTACTAAAAGCTAAAAACACACACACATATGAACACATACTAACATGATAAGTATAAACAAAAATAGTTCAATTATATTAGCACACATAAAACTTTAGTTTTGGATTTGGAGAAGCAGTGATATTTTAAATTTCTTTTTGCTACCAACTCACCTTATAAAATGCAGAAGGCAACCTTTTCAATCACAAAAGATTTCTTTAAATCTTTTTCCAGGAACATATATAACATTTTAGATTCATGTTTATAGTTATTATGAGAAAAAACCAACTGGTAGAGTGAAGCTAAAAGACTTTCACCAGTTACAGTTAACTAAAATACGCAAGTGAAAATATTATATTTGAAATTTTAAATCAGGACAAATGTAAAATAGTGTTTATGATAGTAAGCAGAGAAGGCCATCATCAGTAACAATGGCATAATTTGTTTTGGTTTTCTTGCACAAAGTGAAATAATAGCAAAAAAATAGAATAACACAAGCACTTCTCAATGTGATAAACTCAGTGGACATACTTGGAGTGAAATCAATAATGAAGTCTCATATGTAACACCTTGCCCTAGAGTCTTTTCTTTATCTGGAAATGCTGAAAGTTGGCCATTCTACTAAGCAGAGAAAATCGACTTTAAGTTCCAAATCTCTGCTTATGTTGGCTTTTGAATTCTCCTAACTGCCTAAAGTACAGTCAGCCAGTCATGAAATGCACACTTAAATACAATTCATTGGCTTCCTGTCTGTCTGGAGATGTCAACGAGCTGTAAATTACAAAATTCACTTGGATTGGGAGCCTTCATGTGCAAACCAATTTAGTCACCATCTAGGTTTTTTTCTGCTCCTTAAAGACTGCTTTCTTCTGATTTCCATGATTATACTAATGCACATTTCTGTGTTGTCTATAGTAAGGTTGTCACAAATTTATACTGTTATATACTCTTTCTAAGAAGATTATAAAGATCTGAGAAAAAACACCTGTTACATTCAAACTGAATAAGGGTCAAGTTAAAATAGTAAGAGGCTGAATAAATTAAACCCACATCCTCCCAACTGCACATGCCAATAATTTGAAGTTAAGGCGGACACTAAACAGGTAGCATTTGCTTTTGGTTTCATTACATGAAAATCAAAGTTCTGAAAAAGGGTTTTATAGTTAATGATTTTATGATGATATTTTAGAAATGAATTTATCATTTTCTGGTACTTGACAACATTTTTCAGATTGGTTTAGACTATGTAATTGATCTCTAACTAAGCTCTGAATTATTCATTCAAACTATTTAGTAGACTACAATTTTCAAATCAATGACATCTGGGACCTATTTTACTACAGTTAGAGGAACACATTTTGGAATATTATCCCTTTTTACGGCATGTATGTAATAGTTATACATTCTTCCTATATGATTTTTGTCTCTTATCTTCTTTTTTAGAATAATTTTAAAGGATTTGGGAACTAACCCAAAGCAAGATAGATTGCATGCCTGACAATTTTTAAGGTTCAACTTTGATCCCTAACATCACATCGGCCTCCTATGTCTGCTTGTTGTGTACCCGATGAACTCCAAATGTCACTGAGGTGGTGATGGTTCCTCTGGCACTTTTGTACCCAACCAACACCATATCTAGGTTGCAGCACTGAACTGGCAAGCATATCAAAGTCAAACATGACAACAGTGACTTAACTGGCAAGCACATCATGGTCAAACATGACTGCAGTGACCCATATGCCTTGAATACTACATAGGGGTGATGCTTCCTGAAAATTTGAAAATATATTTATATTTGTTTGCTATTCTGTTTTAGGGCAGCATGCCTGATGGTTGATCAGGATCATTTCTGCTTGTAGAACTCAGGACTAAGTTCTTTATATATATAATATATATAATATATATTATATATATAATTTTTGACCATATTGACTTACATATCTTTTACAGTAATATTTTAGGTACATATTAACATTGAATCAGGGGAATTCCCATCACCAAATTTGTCCTCCCTCCACCCCTGTTTAATCTTGCATCCCATATCCCCCACCCTCACCCCCAAGGCTGCTAGAATAAGTGGTCCCCTCTGTGTCTAGCTTACTACTTAGTGATCATATATCTGTTTGGTCCTGGTACCCTCCCTTATTTCCCCTCTGTTTGAGAGGTGGAATTAGATAGTTCAAGTTATATGGTTCTGTTTGAAGAAAAGAAAAGCAATAAAATGGGGTAAAAATCAAATAAGCCAAAAATGGGCGGAGTTCTTCTAGAGGCTCTCAACCTCAGTTTGAGAGAGGACAGAAAAAAAAAGGACTTGAAACACCATACCAATACAAAAAGAAATATCAAATAAAATCTCCAGTGAGCAGTACAGCAATAAGGACAAGCGCCACATAAACCATGCCAGAGCACAAAAAGAAAGATAAAATAAAATAAAATAAAATTGGAGACATCAAGTTCAATATCTACACCAAAACAGTCAAAATAAATAAATAAATAGATAAATAAATAGATAAATAGATAAAAGAAGATTATTTTGTGCTTTTTGTTTGTTTTGTCTGAAGGACTAAGTTCTGGTGGTGCTCAGGAAACTTTATGTGGAGTGGGGGATCTCAAACACAAGGTGTGGCTGCTTACAAAACAAATGCTTTATTTTCTAGGCTATCTAACAAGCCCCTTTTAAAATTTAGGTTGGAAAGAAATGTTGCCCATATGCAAACATGTAATACTCTGAACTATTAGTTTCAAATACTTTAAATTATATACATTAGCTAATAATCCATGAAAAAGCGTATTTTTAGTTTAAGTGATACTTTATTAAGGTGTAGATTCCAGTAATAGACACAAATAATCAAATATATTTCTTAATTGTTTATAAATTTAGTTCAAAATCATAGAGCTACTCAAAACTAAAAGTATAAAAATATATAGAATGCCTTACTGTTATTTTGAAGATAGTCACTTAAAGTTATTTTACACTTAAAGTTATTTAAACATAATTTTAACATAAGTTACAGTGTATAGGTAGATGAATTCATGTTATGATTTTAGCAGTAAATAGCAAATAATTGCCATTAAAAAGATCTTTAAGGATTTTATGATTTATTTTTCTGTGTGCTTTATTTTAGAGAGTGAAAATATGCATATTTTAGGTTGAAAAACTGACAAAGTCTTTGAAATATTTAAATAGAGATTTCACTCTCCAGTGATGAAAGCTCTATTAACTGAAAATTGAAAGAAATTATACCCCTGTGAACAAAAATAAGTGGTTTCACTCTCCCATCTCAGAACTCAGAGGAGTCCGCAGTTCTCAAAGGAGCTTTGCTGGGTGGTCCCAGGCAAGGAACATGGCAGAGAATCAGAAACATTTTGTGGATCATTTCCAAAGTGAAGCTGACAGCTATAAGATGACATTTATGTGATTCTGAGAAATGTTTATGATTAGCTATATATCAGTGACTTAAGAAATAGCCACAAAATCACATAATTGCATTGAAAACTTTGTAACCTTCAAAACCTATCTCCATGTGTGCAAATAAGTATGGTGCTTGCTAAGTACTTCCCCCAAATAGCTCTCAGTTTTGATTAAACTTGTGTTAACTTATTAATCTATGAGTCCCATAAAAAGGAATAGGAAAGGAGCAAGTATAAATGTAAGTATATATGAGTTTAGCATATCTAAAGAAAAATGTAAGAGCATAATTAAATGGGAGAATTAATTTTCTCTCTCTCCCTTATTTAAAAAAAAACATTCTTTCCTACAGGGCAAGAGTGGTTAATATTGGGTTTATTAGGTTGCTGTTAGCATAATTACACTTTGATTAAGTTAAAAAGTAGACCTTTATATTTATTTATTTATTTTGGTTTTTGGGTCACTCCCGGCAGTGCTCAGGGGTTACTCCTGGCTCCATGCTCAGAAATTGCTCCTGGCAGGCACGGGGGACCATATGGGGCACGGGATTCGAACCGATGACCTTTTGCATGAAAGGCAAACGCCTTACCTCCATGCTATCTCCCGGGCCCCAGACCTTTATATTTAAATGCTTGATCTATTTAACTTCTTTTGATTTAATACTAATATTGTGTTGCCCTTATACAATATCTGAGAAAGATGTGAGGAAAAAGAAATCTCTAATGGTTTAAAATTTATTTTCCACTCCTTTTTAAATAGTCTTATGTAATTTTATATCTTTTAATTATCCCAACTTTCTTGTATGTAATTATTGGGTAAAGTAGAATTCATGGCTGAAGGACTATGTTGACTGTGATGGTGGTAGTTTAAAGGCCTCGAGTTATTACTGATTAAACAATATATAAGCTTTCCTCATTACCAGCACATTTTCAACCACTTCCTTTAATTAGTTTATATAAATATTTTCTCTTTACATTTACTTTTCTTGTATTTTTCAAATAAACTTTACTTGAATAATATTTTTGAAGGGGATCATACTTGGTTGTTCTCAGGGTTTACTCCTGACTCTGTATTCAGACACACTCTTGGCTGTTATTCGAGAAACCTATGTGCTGCTAGATGTTGAACAAGGTTAAGTCTCATGTAAGACAAGCACCTATCTTCTAATCCTCTACCTTTATTTCCTCTTCACCAATTTATGTAGAGTTAGAGGTCACATTATTACTGGTTAATATGTTCTCAACTTGAAAAAGTATATTTAGATCTTGAGGGAAACATATCAAAACTCTCTCAACATTTATTACTTTCCTTTGGGATTCTTTGACTTTGAGATTCATAAGACTATGAGAAGCTCAAATGCCATGGTATGCTTTCTGTAAAACATCAACAAGCTTCTTAGTTGCTTGGTAGTAAGATGCCCCATATTTTGACAGTTACAGTGCCTGACAGACCTACCTGGCTGCAATTCGGCCAAGCTCTAGCAAACAGAGACATACTTCTCTTGGTTGCTTGTGGAGAACTGAAAGACAAGGCAAAGGTAGGCACCTTTACATTAAAGAATGGTAAACCATTTAAATAGTGAAATGAAAATGATCCCTCACAATTAGGTTCCCAGTTAAATGAGCTAGTCTTGTTTCTGATATTACCAGAAACAATTCTGCTTCGCTCTATTGACGTTGTAAAACAGTTTTCAAAAAGCTTTTTTTACACTTTTTCTCCAAGGATATGGCTCAGGAAATCTTGCAATGTGTAATTCTCAAGCTATTATTAATTTCTGCACTTAGTTCAAGTTCGTAAGACAACAAGAAATACAAATTTTATTAGTATATAAATAATAATACTGAAAAGGTAAACTTAAAACAGTCAGCTAATATTACAATTTAAAAATAAATCAATTTTAAAATAAATAAAGAAATTGTCTTTACTTTCATCAATGACTTTTGATTTTATTACAATGGATAAAATATAAATCATCCAGCACATTCCTTTGTTATCCACAAAGATATCAAGTGAAATTCTAAAAGGTAAAGTCAAAATTGTTTTTATAAAGGTTTATAAGTATTTTGACAAAACAAAAATAATAATGATTATTTTAAGATAAGCAAAGACATTAAAAATAAAACGTCCTTGTACAACAAAACATGTCTAATTCTTAAGTATAGAATTTTATAATATTTTAACTTGTCAGAATTATTTTATTTTCTTAATATAAATAAATTTATAAATAATATAAATAATTTTAAGAAATCTATAGATTGGGGGCCAGGCGGTGGCGCTGGAGGTAAGGTGCCTGCCTTGCCTGCGCTAACCTAGGACGGATCGCGGTTGGATCCCCCGGTTCCCCATATGGTCCCCCGTGCCTGCCAGGAGCGACTTCTGAGTGAATAGCCAGGAGTAACCCCTGAGCGTCACTGGGTGTGGCCCCCCCCCAAAAAAAAGAAATATATAGATTAACAGAGTGCCAGAACTCGATTTTCTGACAGCTGAATGGAATTTATTAGGAATGTGTTGCTAACAGTAAAATGTTTTTTTAAAAAAATATGTATGATTTTACTTATCTTTAAACAAACACAAATTTACTGTCTGTTTATAAATAATCTTTAATCTTTTAAAATAATGCTCTTTACAATATAATATTCACAATTGCCAGAATCTGAAACAATTCAAGTAGCTGAGAACAGATTAGTGGATAAGGAAATGGTGATACATCTACACAATGAAATGAGATTAGTTGTTAGGAAAATTAGAGTCATGAAATTTGCTTGCACATAGATGGATATGGAGCATATTATGCTGAATGAAATGAATCAGAGGGAGAGGTATAGACATATATAATCACATTATTACTCTTGGTAATAATACCAAAAGACAATAGAGATGAGGACTAGGAGGACCTGTCCATGATAGAAAGCGTGCCACAAAGACCTGGGGAGTGCAGTAAGTGCAGAGAAGCGACACCTATGACAATAATATTTGGGAATCATCACTTTGGAAAGGAACTGGATGTTCAAAGGAGTAAAGTGATATCCATGATGTGCCTTCAGTAACAATATTGCAAAAGAAAAGTGTCTAAAAGATAAACTAAGGAAGAGAGAAATAAAATGAGAAAGTAAGAGATAAACAAAAAATATCTGCTATACAGGGGAGATACCATGATCACGCAGGTGGTTTCCCCAGGGCGAGGCTCACCCATTGCACTCTGGGTGTGCTGACCCCTGCGATTTCCCCAAATGTAGGAAACTCAACTGCGTAATTTGTGGTAGTGGGGGACTGCGTTCGCGCTCTCCCCTGGGGAAAAAATATCTACCATAAAGGCACGTAGGGAGGAGGCCAGGGGAGGGCAAACTTGGAAGATTCCTGGAGTTTTGGAAATACGCACCAGGGAAGGAATGAGGGTTGGACATTGTATAACGGAAATTCAATCCTGAACAACTTTGTAACTGTAACTCATAGTGATTCAAATTTTATAAAGAAAAAAATATTAAGCATATCAGATATAACAATATGCATATTTCTATAATAGGCAGAAAATAAATCAATCTGTTAATCAATAAATGAGAGAAATATTTAAAGGTAGCTAATATAACACAATGCTTGATATCACAAAGCAAATGTGAAATAATTGTTTGGTGATAAGTGAGTGAGAGCAAATCTAAGACTAACATTTTACCTAATATATGTTTAGAAAATGTAATAATTTATATAAGGAAAGTGTTTACTTATTATAAAAGAAAATATTTATAACTATAAAATTAAATTCCCAAGTCTTAAAAATAATGTCTACAGTTTGCCTATGAACTCTTTGATTTTTACTCTATGGCAAATTATAAACTGAAGTTAAATGATACAAATATATATATATATAGTGCCATGGCATGTTAATACTCCTAATAATTATTGCTATTGTCAGAAAGTCAATAAAATTTAATTTTTTTCCTGAGAGAAAGCAAAAGTGTAGAATTCACAATATAAATTTTTGAATACTAAATAATATTAATTTCTTTAGGCACAGTAAGATAAGATAGAAAAGATCATTCAAGATTACTTGGATTATAGTGTGTCCTGCTATTGTTGCTGTTATGAATAATGTCTAAGGGGGCTAAGCTATAGTACTTCATGTAGAAAAGACAATTCCCTTGCTTGTCATTGACCTAGTTAGATGCCAGGCACTGTATATGATCCCTCTAACCTGTCAGAAGAACCATTTCTTGTGCCTTCTACCAATAAAAAACAAGTTATTTGTATAAAGATTATTTCATTTTCATTACTCAATATTAATTCACTTACCTTTTCTACATGTAAGTGAATTTTGGTACATTTTTATATCATATGACATTCACTATATTAAGTAGTAAAATAACTCAAATCATAATATAATTTTATTACTATTATATAATTTAGAATTATTCTATTGTTACACATGCATCATGCATATTTTTAATATTAGTCATATTATGAATTTTCATATATTAGAAGAGTAAATGCATGTTTAAATTGAATGAATGTTATATTCATATCAAAATCACTACTGGCTTTTTTTTTAAGTATAAGGAATCTTCTACTATAATGATATTTTATTTTCACTCTTGCATTGTAACATCAATATGGTGCTAGGGTAGTAGAAGAGATAACTTCTTTTCTTCCTCAGAAGTAATGCCATTTAAAACAAACAAAAACCTTCTAGTCAATGGTTATTATTATGCAAATGGTTTTATCATTGTAACCTTCTTTTTAAATAATCAAAATCAGCCAAAGAAAAATGTCTAATGTAGAAAACCTCTGGGAAAATGAACACAGATCCTTATTCAAAAATATGTGGCAAGAGACCCAATCTTATAACCTAGATTCTATTAAAATCTCCTGGGTATCAAATGTCAAATGGAATGCTGCTAGCGCCAGGAATAGAAAATGAGGTCTTCTAGTAAGAAAGAAAATGATGGAGTTTCAATGTCACAGAATCTGTAAGGATAAAACACATTAAACCATAAACGTATATTTTAGCTAAGTATATTAAGCTATAACAGATGGGCAAAAATGTAATTATGTTATTATTTAATTTTTTACATTAGAGACTATACTATTTGGGTTAGTTTTGAAGCAAAAAAGCTTTTAGATTTAGATTTAGAAAGACATTGTGGAAAGGCTTTTATTATGGATTATTGTTTAATTGCAAAATATTATAAATGAGTGCCTACTTCAAAAAAATAAGTGGCAACTTCCGATGGGCAGAATACACTAGAAGGAAAATATACTAAAGTAGAAGTCAGATCTGGATTCTATTTTACTGTATCTTCAGGCTAAGCTGCATAATTTTATTACTTAAACAGCTGTCTTGCCTTCATGGTTTGTTTCCTCCTTACCATAAAGGATATTTTATGATTTTAGAGTACTTGATATAAGGTAAACAATCACTAAGTGCAATTGCTTATGTGTAGACCAGAAACAAGTAGTACTGTCAGCATCTGGAAATTTGAGAGAAATGTAGATAATTTGATCCTATTTCAGATTTACTGATCACAAACTTTGTCTAGCAAGTTCTCCAGGTGATGACTATGCTATAAAGTTTGAAAAGAATCATATTAGTTAGTGATTGTCACATAAATGCCAGTTATAAGTCCTATGCTATATTTTTTAAATATTAAATGTGCGTTGGCACATGAAGTTTGGCAGACATTTGGGATAACTGTTTGATGATGATGCAATTGATGAAAGAGAAATTATTTCTGCATTTGTTGATCCTTAATAGAAATAAGGATAACAGAATAAATAAGAAAACAGAAAAGTACATTTCTCTCCTGCTAGAATCTACAAGGCACAAGAAAATAGTTCCCCGAAACTCAAGGTATAGTCACTATAATCTTATTATATCATGTCACTTCCAGTAAGTTGCATGCATAAAAATCTCAGTTAAAAGTCC
>PVKC010008336.1:0-17786 GCA_004027635.1 Crocidura indochinensis | reverse complement strand
TAAAATTGTGTTAGTATATATACCCAAAATTTCAGGATAATTACATTTAAAACAAAGCATGACATAAAAACATATAAATAAAGAGAATCCATTCATAATCTTAGCAATAATGAGAACATATAAATCATTATGCGATTTATTGCTTTGGCCACTAAGTCAAGAAATGTCCCAGAGCAAATCTTTCTCCGTCATCTGACATTATGTCAAACTAATGGTTTAAATGACTATCAGTCAGAGTAGCTTTAAGAGGCTAGACATTTAAAATTGCTTTAATTTTTGTATTATTTTCATTTTCCATGTACTTTAAAGAACCATATGAACTTCCAAAGTGATCTCAAATAACAAATAACATTCCAAAGAATCTATCTTTGATGCTGACACTTAATATCCTAGCAGAGCCATGGAGAACAGTTTAACATGGGGCAAATTAATTAATTCTCTAGGTCCTAATTAGTATATATATAAATTGATTTTTGGAACAGTAGATATAGTGCATGTGGGTACTGCCAAACCATTAAAAAGTGCACAGTTATTATTTATTGTAAATGGCAAGAAAAATTTGATTCAAGGAAAGCTTCAACTTCCTTTTTTTTTTTTTTACTAATTTGACCCTGACTTTAAGTCTTTGATATATGTGTAATTCTGTAGAAATGATTAATTCTGTCATCAGATTTTATAATGCACTTGCTGACATATTCTTTAGCTTTGGGAAAATAGCTAAATTTGGATTATGACTGAGCTGAAAGTGAAACAAATTAAGATGTTGATAAAAAATAGGTAATTAAAAAATTTAGACATTACAAAATTCAAAGTAAAAAATATCAGGGATATCTAGAAAAGAAACTAAGGGAACACTAATAACACTATAAGGAACACTATATATATCTTTGCAATAAAATATAATTATGAAGACAGTATTGGGTTACATGCATACCTGGATCACTACTAAAGGCTATTAATAGAGGATTAAAGTAGAAAATATTAGAGTAGAAAATATCCTATCTAAAATAGGATATTGATGTTGTTATACTACATAAACATTTAAAAAAGTAACAATATTTCTACCATATAAATACCTTTAATTAGACAATGTATTCAATATAAGTACACTTCAAGAAAACCTTCATAATATACAAAAATAAAGATGATGGTTTATCATATAATGGAATTCAGGCATATTATTTTTCTAATACATTAGATGACTTTAGAATAAAACTGAAACAACACAATGACACACAAAATTCTTTTTATACTTTTAGTGCAACAATAGCAAAAATATCGCAGGTAGATAATGTCTGACCAATGTTCAAAATCTAAAAAATTTTGTAAAACTATTTATCAGAGACATGCATAGAAATGGGACAGTGACACACAGTAAAAACAAACACAGAAAATAAAAATAAAACACACACAATTGCATGCTAGCACAGCAGATAGCAAACCCTTTTCTTGCTGAGTAGATTCTTTCTCAGACAAATAGATGAAGAATATTCACTGGATTCCAAATCCTATAATCATCCAATAACACAGTGATATTGACACAATTATAGCAAGCAAAAATGTGTGCATTTTAATAGTATTTCACCCATCTTTAAAAAAAATATCTTAGAATCATCAAAATGTTTAAAGCAAAATAATAGGCCTGAGAAAATTAACTTGACAATTTATAAATCAAAATGCTATAGAAAATTATAAATAATAGTTCACCATACCAGAATATCAATTATTTAAGGAAACATCTTTAAAATATTAAAAACAAACAAATATAAACACATATGTTTTAGAAGTAAAAATCTAAAAATATATAAAAGATCAATAATATTTTTTGAAATTTTATTTATCTTAATATAGTTATTAAGGGAATATTGTTTTCAATTAGTTGATTACATGCTTCTAAATCTAGGGAAAATGTTGTGATGTTGTGTTCATCTTTTTGACCTGAAGAACAACAATTAGTATTTTTTAAAGAAATTACTGTAAGCAATAAATCAAAAACATAAAACACAAATTCTATTCTGGTCACTGAATTACTAATATAGCCTAAATAGAGAGCACTACCAGATGTGGCCCCCAAATTAAATTAAATAAAATTAACTTTTTGTAGCCACTGAATAGTATATTATCTATTCCTATAAAAGTATAAATTACATAAGCACTATAAATGTTAACTTAAACTCAACAAATCAAAATGTCCTTTAATACATATACCTGCATATAAATTTTTAGCATAATACTATATATAAGTCCTTGCAATAAAACATGATTATGAAGATGATATTGATGTTTTGGGTTACATGCATACCTGGATCACTATTAAAGGTTATTCATAGAGGATTAAAGTAGAAAATATTATTAGTCATAGTATTATAGCCTTTATCCTTTGAGTTTAAATATATTATCTGTATAATAGATAAACATGCTCAAATTTAGTGTATCATAATTTTTCCATATAATTTATATTTTGGAATATTATTACAGTTATTTTTGGTTATTATTTTGGTTGTAACAACCAAAAATAACTTTAATTTGTATACATTTATAAAAATTTTATAGTTCTTTTCTTTTTTCATATATATTATTTACCAGAAAAATAATTTTGT
The DNA here is from genome assembly GCA_004027635.1 of Crocidura indochinensis. NCBI lineage: Eukaryota > Metazoa > Chordata > Mammalia > Eulipotyphla > Soricidae > Crocidura > Crocidura indochinensis. The sequence continues at coordinate 15,186 of PVKC010008336.1, read as the reverse complement.
AGGGTTACAGCAATAGTACAGTAGGTAGAGTGTTTCTTTTGTACACAGCCAACCTGGGTTTAATCATTAGCATCCCATATGGATCACAGAACACCTCTAAGGTTATTCCTGAATAGAAACCCAGGAATAACTCCTAGTACAGAGCAAGAAATAACTCCTGAGCAGAACTTGACAAATAATATTGTAACATCCTATTCAGCTTCTATCACTTCCTTTGTTTGAAAAAATTTTGAAAACATAAAATGATAAAATATCAAGTACTTCTGAGCTAAATAACATACCAATTTTCCCTCTTCAAAAGTAAACATATTTTTACATTTCTCCAAAAAAATTTTAAAAAATGCTCTTATATATAGTGGTGAATAACTTTATTGCTTTACATTTTAGGTTTAATTTGTCTGTACATTATCATTAAAAATTTTAAATTTTTATTGGATTTTTATGTCTTAGATGAAAACACTGTTGATGACTTTTGCCTAATATTTTATAACCTTGTTTTTGACACCATTGAGGGTCTTCGTAAATGTACAATATGATGTGGCATAGAACATTATCTGCCAAAAATAAAAAAAAAACTTCAAAATGTTTGAATGAAGCACATGGAATAAAAGTAATACATATTCTAGTTCACCCCTGGACACCTTCCCACTCCCTCCCACAGAGATTTCTTGTCATTAGATGTTGTGGAAAAGAACACGTTGAGTGAATTGTGTATCAAGATCCTCTCACAAATAATTGTACCAAAAAAAAAAAAAAGGAAGAAATGAAAAAGAAGCATGGCAACATATCGGTTGTCACCAAGATAAGAATGTTTTATGCCTGCAAAGACCTTTGAACAGCAAAAGACAAGACTCTCTTGATGCACTGACAGCACAGTGATCTACTTTATCATTCATTCAAACAGATATTTCCCCTTCATCAGAGCATCTTTTCTTTGTATTTGCTAGCCAGAATACAAAGACACAAAGGTTGCTCTTTATCCTGTATGCAACTGAAATGAAATCTTGAGGCAGGAAAAAGAGAAAAACCTTGCCCTAAATACCCTTTCAATAGTAAAGTGTTAAAAGACATCAAACAGAGTACACAGAGGTATTGTTGTAAGAAAGTCAGTTCTGCAAGTACAGAAACTCAGGTCCTCAGGTCATCAGCAATGACTGCATGGCATTCTCCGCCACAATAAATGATAAAAATCCAAAAAAAAAAAAAAAGGCTGTGAGTTGAGTAAATGGAATTTCTTTTTGTCCTCTTTACTTATAATCATTAACATCTAAGGACCAGCTATTTCATTTTCGAATAATCTTAAAGTCAATCCCATAATATTGGCTTCATTTTGTTTCTCATCTTCATGAGGTCTTCATAGTATATCACTCCTATGTTCTATAAAAAGGAGCAGGCACTTAAATTATTTTTCATTGAGAATAAAATTAGAAAGTTTATTTGTTTGGTACTTGGATAAGTAGAAAAAATAGCTTTCAAAAGTAGTAAGTACATTTTACTTATTATGACTTTTAAAATATTTTTAATTTTGTCTTATTTTGCTTTGCATCCACATCTAGAGATATTCAGAGCTTACTCCTGTCTTTGCTCAGTGATCACACCTGGCAATGCATAGGGAGTAATAAAGTGGTACTTGGGAACAAATTCAGTCCAACTACATGCTGGGTACATTACTTATCTGTTGCACTAGTTCTCCAAGATTTATTATTTTATTTTATTTACATTTTGAAGCACTATGATTTTAGAATACTATTAACATCAGGGTTTCAAGCATACAATATTTCTTCCCCATTATTATTTTAGGGTTCCTTCCCAGCCATTCCCAAAATCTTCATCCTTATTAAACTCAGATATGTTGACTATTTCTTAAGATCTGTTGCCTTTGACCATTGTTTACTACAAATAATATTTTTATAAATCTTACATTGTCGCATCATATAATAAAAATAAAATACTGACAAAATATTTGATAGTTCTATGTAATTTATGGATTTTTCATTTTATTTTCAAAGATAGTGATGTACTAGGCTATCTCAAAATTCCTTTTGACATAATTTATATGTATGCTACAGAATATTTATTTATATATCAACCTTTGTATAAGTTGTGTGGATCTTACTGATAACCTAAATAGGGATTTAAAATCCATAAAAATAGGTACAATGTATTCAATGACCATTAAAACTCCTAATATTTAAATATTAATATTAGAAATTAATAATACATATATTGATAACATATGATTAAAATACTATTATTAAATATTAAATGTCCTAGTATTTACTCCAGGATAGTTTAGAATTAGATTGACCCTTTATTAAATTTCAAATAAATTGTTTAATAGTCAGATAACAAAGCTCAAAGACAATGATAATATTGTGACAAGATCATATTTACATTCATGGCTTATAGAAATCAAGGATACCACTTATAAATAAAACAATATTTTAATAAAAACACATAAATGAATTAAGAAAGAAAAGAGGAGTTTCTCTATAGATTAATTCTATAAAAATATTGAAAATTTTAAAACAGAATTTTAAATCATGATTTTGTCTACTTCTGAAGTGAATACAACATGTGACTGTTTTGACTACATGGGCACGTATAAATAGATATTTAGATGATCTTTAATTTTTTTCTTTAAAAATTATTCCCTACTCTCCCTATTATATAATCTTTGATTCATATAGCTCCCTACAAACATAAAATGTAAAGCCTGAATATTAAATGCCAATGGGTTTATAAAAGAGCATAAACATATTCATATATCAATTACCAATTTTTTTATTTTAAAACAGCTTCGTGTTTAAGAACATTCAGGCTCTTATCCACATGCTATCAGATAGAGTATGCAATTTTGCAATTACTGTTTTTCTTGTTATAAAATGTTCTTTTAGTCTAAATTCATGTTATTGTTGCCTCTGCTGAGAGAATTTACAGAAATTTGAGGGCATTTTTTCTCATATAACACCAACTCTTATTACAAATACAAATTTCCTTAAGCCAATAGAACAGGATTTTCGTCTTTACCATCAATTTTCTAGAATCACAGGGGAGTATTGTTTAGTGAGTCCTCAGGCAAAGGATATTCTGATTGCTTTGGAAGAGAATTTGTATACTTGTTCTTTCTGAAGGATGCTTAGCTTACTGAAAAGTTGTTATTTGGTATTATATAACTTGTGTAACTCTTTTCTTAGGCTGCAGGCAAAAGAATTTATACATTTTTTTTTACTCCTATGTACCCCTTTTCTTAATTCAATTTCATTTCACTAGAATGAAACTTTAATTTCAACATTCTCCTACTAGATTTCTTCTGGGTGAGGCTTGGTTTAAATCATTAAAGTATCAAATGATATCAAATAATTTCTTTTGGCATGATGTACACCATCTTCCAAGGAAATACAAAATATGGCCTATAGCCTGAGAGTAAGTTTTTAAAATTCAGTTGCAAGATAAAACACAAAATTCAACCACATAAAAAAACAATGTTAATTTGGGTACTAAAAAAATTTAGCATCTTCAGCTACTTCAATGTTTTTCCCTTGCCTGCTAGTAGAGCACTTGCTTTTCACGTGACTGATCAAGGAAGGACCTAGGTCCCATCCCCTGCGTCCCATATGGTCCCTCAAGACAGAAGCGATTTCTGAGAGCATACCAGGAGAAACCCTTGAGAGTCACCACGTGAGGCCAAAACCGAAAAAAAATGTGGACTGAAAAAGTTGTTAAATAATAGTTTCACCCAATTTGTGGAAACTGATGTCTTCCTATTATTGTAGACCGAAAAGAATGATATGAATGTCTGGAGCATACAACTAACCTCTAGTTCAGTTGAGATTATGGTGGTAACATTAAACCCTACAATATCTCAAATATCACAGTTTTTCATTAAATCTGTGATTTTAACTTAGAAGAAATTTATATAACCTATGTTCCTATTTGTTTATTACCAGGGGAAGAAAAATAAGATTACATTTTTCTACCTTCAGAAACATTCATTTAGAACTAATCTTCAAGTTTACAGCAATCTATATCTATTTTCAATTTGACAATCTATGAACTAACATTATGTTTCAAAAAGTATTCATAGTTATTCTGACAAATGACAAACATTTTATCAGCTAGAATTTAAAGCAAATACATACCCAAGCCTTCTGATTCAAATAGACAGGTTTCATCTACCCCTAAATCTCGGCACCAGGACAAGAAATTTGCTGTATTGTCTCTGGCAAAAAAGGAGCCTGAGGGTGCACTGGATTTGCATGGGATTTTCTTCAAGGGCAGATTCTGAAAGAACAAAGAAATCTTACTAAAGTGGGACATATGGCAAAGCGAGAATAGTAACCTATTAAATATATATATTTTCAACAAATGCTTTAGTGACCTCATGTCGATAATAGTTTTATTAAGAAGCATAGAAAGTCAGGTAAATTCTAAACAAAACTTACCTCGCATAAAGAGCTATGAAAATCTGCACCCATAAACAAATCATGACCATTTTCATACCAAGTAATAAATATATGTAACTAATTTATCTAGCTTACATTGCGTCTTTCTGTTAGTTTTCTCTTTCATTTAAATATTTAGGGCACGGGAACACATAATTGCAAAATATGCCACTTTGGCATGTGAATTGCTTTGCTCTGAAGGACATTAAAACCCCAAAAACTCAAAAGAACTTTTAAACCTACTTCTCCATAATTACCTAAATAAAAAATATTTAGTGAGAAAGTTCCAGAAAGGGCCCGGGAGATAGCATGGAGGTAAGGCGTTTGCCTTTCATGCAAAAGGTCATCGGTTCGAATCCTGGTGCCCCATATGGTCCCCCGTGCCTGCCAGGAGCAATTTCTGAGCATGGAGCCAGGAGTAACCCCTGAGTACTGCCGGGTGTGACCCAAACCCCCCCCCCCCAAAAAAAAAAGAAAGTTCCAGAAATTTATTACCAGAGTTAATTTTGTTTGGTTTGTTTTGGGGCCACACCCGGTGACATTCAGAGGTTACTCCTTGCTCTCCACTCAGAAATCCCTCCTGGCTTGGAAGACTATATGTGACACTGGGTGATCTAACTGCGGTCCGACCTAGGTTAGTGCGTGCAAGGCTAATGCCCTACCACTGAGCTAATCCTCCGACTCCTACCAGAGTCAGTATTAATGATTCTGAGCTAAGCAGAATAGACCAAGATAAAGCTATTAAAAATTCTGTTTAGGGTTCAGAGCATAGCACAGCAGATAGGGCTTGTGCCTTACAAGCGACCGACATTGGTTCCATCCAGGTAAACCATAAGATCCCCTAAGCCTGCCAATAATGATTTTTGAGTGTAGAGAAAGGAATAACCCTTGAGTCCTGCAGTTGGTGGCCAAATACCAAAAATAAAAAAATCTGTTTAAAGTCTCCTCCCTGTGCCATTGCTTTTACATAGATCAATAAAATGTTAACCAAATAGCTGATTGAACTGGCAGGGGCAAAGTAAGAATATTGCCAGTGGACTCATGGAATGACAGTACAGAAATACAATAGAATTCACAAAATTATTTACAAATAAATGTATATGTTTTCAAATATATAGATGTTAAGCATGTACTCAAGATTTTTTAAAAAAGATTTTTAGGGGCCCGGGAGATAGCATGAAGGTAAGGCGTTTGCCTTTCATGCAAAAGGTCATCGGTTCGAATCCCGTGCCCCATATGGTCCCCCGTGCCTGCCAGGAGCAATTTCTAGGCATGGAGCCAGGAGTAACCCCTGAGCACTGCCGGGTGTAACCCCCCCCAAAAAAAAAGATTTTTAAAGCTAGAATACAGCAATAATTTTCTTATGTACATATGTACATATGCAAAGTTATATACATGAACACACATAACATATATGACCAGATGTAAAGATAAGTTGCATATAAATGTTACCTTTTAAATTACTTGTATCTAGAAAATTTCAAAATAAAATATGTCAAATGTATAATAATTATCTTTCAGTTGTAATTTAGTAATGCATATAGAATAGATTGGTTTGTGTTAATAAAATGCTAAAAAAAGGGACAAAGAGTATAGAAGTAAAGTGCTTGCATTGTCCATAGCAGACACTAATTCTATCCTCAGCAACACAGATGGTCTCTCAAGTTCACTAGAAATAATTCTGAGCACAGAGTCAGGAAAACCATAGAGCTAGTTCTATCCCTGAGTATGTTCTCCACCTAAATGGAAAAATCAATAACTATACGAGCAACTATCATGACAATGTTAATAAGTGACATAAGTAGAATGCCTGTTTCTAATACAGGTGGGGGTGGTGAAGGAGGGAGATGGAGGGCATTGGTGTTTGGAATGTTGCATTGGTGAATGGGGACTGTTCTTTTTATGACTGAAACCCAACTACAAACATGTTTGCAATCATGGTGCTTAAAGAAAGATATTATTTAATAAAATGTAAAAATCACAAAATTATTATTAGGATATTGAATCATGTTGATGGTAATCAATATTTTTAGTAAAAAATTAAAGTAAACTAAAGTAATAAACTATGTCAATAAAACAATTAAAAATGAAAATTTGTTGAAAAAATTCTAAGAGGTAAATGTGAAGCTTATTTACAATGAGAATAAGTCAAATATCAGACTTAAGCAAAGATAATCCCAAGACTCTAAAACAGATATTACAAAAGTACAACTGATATATATATACAAATATATGTATCTATACATATATACACACATACATATCTATGTATATATTTCATGTATATAATACACATGTGTGTATTTGTTGTATATTTGTATATATGTGTATATATGTATATACCAGTTAGTCTTTTTAATCTCTGTTTTAGTACATACAAATATGTGTATATAAAAATTTATACATATATACCCATATATATACATATATACCCATATATATATACACACATATATATGGATATGAATTTGACCCCTGGAACTTTCTTACATTCTTTATCATAAGTGAGACCTTTTGGGTGTTTTGGATTTTTTAGGCTGTTTATAATTCTATTTATTTTATGCATAAGCAATCTGCGATTTTCAGTTTTATCAACTTGATAACCAATTTGTGCTAATTTCTTCTGGTTTCTCTATTTTTAAATATAAATCTTTATTTAAGCACCATGATTACAAGCATGCTCATAGTTGGGCTTTATTCATAAACAGGATACTTCCCCTTCACCATTTGTACTCTGGTTTATTGAGAATTCTGGGCTACCACAAGTTATAAAAAAAATAAACATCAAAAGTATATGAGAACTATAACAAATTGTGTGACCCCTGGCTCAACAACCAACAGCAACGACCAAAAGCAAGGGGAATTTTTTTAATATTTTAAATTATTAATTCAGTAATATATTTAACAGTGCTAACTTTATTAAATTGACATATGAAATTAATGAATCGCACCACCACCAATTTATCCATTATCATCTGCCATTTTCCCTATATCATTGCCAATCCACATTTTTCATTCCCTCATCCATTTTCCCACTGCTAGGCAGCCTGCTTTGCAATTAAATATTAAAGGTCTCTATCACCATTCACGACTGTCTATTCCCATAATATGGATTTGTGCATAGTAAAGAATAGAAATCTATTTAAACACCCAATCATTTTAATATTTCTGATCACATACCCTGGTTAAAAAGTATAATTTAAAACTTTTGTGAAACCATTTGTTACTGAGGAAAGAGTTTTTATAAAGGAATTATAAAACAGGAACTATCAAATGTTACAGAACTAAGGAAATTTTAAAGAATGTGAAATGAAGTGTTTATACTATATCCATCTTATATTTAAAAAGGTAGAATTGAATCGATAATCAACTAAAAAACACAAATTGAAATAATGCTTTAATCAATACATTCTCAAAAATCATTCAGCCTCCAAGAATTAAGAATGACCCCTATAAGTAAAAATAGTATTTTCCTCTGTAAGTCTGCAGTCCTCACAAGAAACACTTACAAAAAATCTGATAACCTATGTTATTAGATATGTCTTTAACAACCATCCACATTGGAAGACATGAAAGTTATTTTAGGACAAATAAAATAAGTGTTTGCAATTGATACTTCAAAACCTAAAATTTCATTTCTGAAAATTCAGCCTTACACTAATCAAACATTTAGTACTTAATATAACTATTTGTTTTCTGTTCTGGTGAGATTATACATTTTTATTTCATGTCACTTAAAGACTAGGAAATTTAAAAAATATTAATGGGATCATCCAATCCAGATAAATTATTTTTATCCAAGCAAAATATTTTATTTGGTAAAAATGTTAAGTTGTATTAGTTAAAATGATTAATATATTCTAATATAATATATGAAAATTCTACAATATTTTATGGTTTAAATATCTTTGTTAATTTGTCGCACAAGCGGTAAGGTGTCTACCTTGCCTGTGCTAGCCTAGCGCAGACAATGGTTCAATCCTGCGGTGTCTCATATGGTCCCACAAGCCAGGAGTGATTTCTGAGTGAATAACCAGGAGTAACCACTGAGTGTCACAGAGTGTAGCCCAAAAATAAACAAAAAAATTTACTGAGAATAGTAACACATAGCTTATAGGATCCAATATTCTTCCTAGATGAACATGAGTCAAATTTCAAATGCCTAGGGATTACCATATTTTTATGACATACTTTATTAAAAATTTTAGTGCATAAACTTGATTTTATATACATTAGAAAAAAATGAGTGCCTAATCTATCAGTATCCAATACCTTCTAAATATAAATATATTATTGGTTATTTTGTATAAAACTATGTATAAATTTCTTAAAAATCTTAGCAATCAACATATTTTTCAATTTCTTATCTTCATTAAAGGCTTATTTCTATAGACTTTTTGAAACCCAAAGGAAGTCAATACTGTCTCTTCTTTAGTCATATAATGGAAAATGAAGAAAAATATGTATTTATGAAACAAAGCTTCACAGTACATGAAAATTTTAAAGAAGAGGTCTAGGTCAGAGAAATTTCTTTGGTAATTATGAACGTGAATACTTGAACATTTAAAAAGTTGGTCATGTATACAGAGAGAAAAACTTCATGCCAAAAATAAGCAGTAATTTGTATTTCAGAAGAATAATACATCAGGTAGGGCACTTTCTTTATTCATAGCTGACTCAGTTCAGTCCCATCTCTGAGCACACAGCCAGGAGAAAGCCATGTGTCACCACTGGTGGCTCAAAAAACAATGTCCAAAAATCATTACAAAATGGGGATTCAAAAAGTAACTTCCACACACAACTTATTTGCTATAGCTCTATATCGTTTTCTCTTTACTATTAAAGGAGCAGGAGTTCTTTAAGAACTACATAATTTAAGTTACAGATCATTTAAAATTATTTCCAGATGTAGATTTATATACAATGCTATTATTTAAAATACCTTCAAAAATGAACTGATAAATGCAAAATATGGTATTTAATGCATTGAGGATTTAAAAAAAAAACTAGATCATAATAAACAAGATGTCAGGAGAAAATATTCTAATAGACTTTATAACATTCCCAAAGGGAAATGTTCCAGGATCTTCAAAGTTCACTAAATTTGTGCCATAAATTTGCCAAATATGCTTTTTCCTAATAAAGAAAATAAGAACTAAAATTTTTAATTAAAACTTTTCTTTTTTTGGCTACACCCAGCAGGGGTTACTCTTGGCTCTGCACTCAGAATTTACTCCTTAGGGGAGTAAATTTACAGGCTTAGGGGACCATATAGGATGCCAGGGATCTAATCTGGTTTTGTCCAGGTAGTCCACATCCAAGACAAACACACTACTACAGTGTTATTGCTCTGGCCCCATAATTCAAATTTAGCTTCATAATTTATTAAGTCAATAGATTTTTATGCATATAAAAATACCAATCCTCAACATCAGTGTGAACTAACTCTGCTACTACTACCCATATCCTGAGTTCCCCTGTCCTCAAGCTTCTTCCTTACCAGCACAAAATAAATTCATTTCATATTTCTTGCTCCAAGGACACAAAAATGACAAGGCACTTGTCAGAAAATAAATCATTAGAAGTCATTTGTGATGAGTGTTTGCTATACTTTTTAACCTATGTAAGAATAAAAAAGTCTTAATACAATAATCATGATTTTTACTCTCTTTTACAGAGAAATGTTTTCAACACTAACATCTAAATTACAATGGATTAACTGTTATTTTGTACGTGGGTTTCATCATGATAAGAATCCTTTCTTCAGTCATTAATAAAACTTTTATTTTTAATTGTACACTAAACTGCAGAATTCAGTAGAGAATTTAGAAAATTCAAGAAGTTCTGAGAAATAGTTCAGAGGGTAGGGCAATTACTTTGCATGCAGCCAACCCAAACTCAATCTCCAAAATCCTCTGAGTCGAGCCAGGGGTGATCCCTGCAGAGCCAGGAGTAAGCAAGCCCTGAGCACTGCCACAGGTGGTCCAGAATGTAAGGAAGAAAATACTAATAGGTCTATAAGGTACAAAGTGTTTCATCCCTAAGAACACTAATAAGGGTAAGACAATTAAAACTTAGCACATTCAATATAAGTGAAACTTTAGCTCAATATTGAACACATATAAAATATGTAGCAATATTAGAAGTAGACGTACATTCCTATTCTACACATTAGTAAATGTTATAGTCAATGCCACATGATTCAACATCCTTTCAATGTACATAAAAGTCAGTGTGTTCCATAAATAATCCCCCTGTGAGTATGAATCAAATCCTACAATTCAAGAGTAGAAGTTCACAATAAATTTTACTTATTCTTTTTGTCATTGATACAAGTGAAAAGTGTACTGAACTTCCTGTAATTTCCTTTTACAGTTTCTTACAAACATTCCTTTTTAGTTTGTATGGTTATAACAATTTAAGAAAAGTTTTTGTAAAGCTATTTAATTTTATTCTCAATTTAAATCTCCACTCATTTTCTGTCTTTAATCATTCAGTATCTTGGTCATATACATTTAATTGTACTGGAGATCTCACCAATATCTAGACTGAAAAATAACTTAGTATTTAATTTATTCACAATATTTGGCCAGGTAACATTAATAGGTTATGTATTCTTTTCCTCTGGAGTTAGAGTTGAAATAGAGACAAATTGTCTTTGTGGAATGAGTTGAAAACTTAATACTAGCAGTTTAATAATTCATTATCAAAATTTTGAGACAAACTACTCCCACTTGATTACATAAAGCAGACATTTCAGATATGAAACAGTTAGAGATATGTTAAATAGACAAAAATTGTCAAAAACCAATACTTTCCATTTTCCAATGAGCATATAAAATAAACTTTCAAATATTCCAACAATAAAGTCACTATTTTCATAAAACTACTAATGTTTTCACTTGTATCCCTTTGCTAATTTTAGTTTTTTCTCTATATTATATTTAAAATGTGTCTCTCCTGCGTTGAGGTTTTCATCGAGGATAGGGGTGTGGATGGAAAAAAAATAAAATGTGTCTCAACAGCATTATTTTATTTATTAATGATATCAAGGTATTATTCTCCAGGATCAAAATTATTGAAATCTGATATAGGGAAAACATTTTTCTATTACTTTACATCTCTTCTGTGGGCTCTGGAATAGGCCTCATGCCTCAGACAGAATAAACTGATTTACTTGTCCTTCACCAAGTTATACCTATGTTTGTAGCAAACCTCTGATGCAATGCTAAAGGAATTTTCCAAGAAGTTAAACAAAAAAAATGAAGAAATTCTTCACAGCAGCATTCTGGTATATCCTCCTTTCTGCAAAACCATGAGAAATCATTTAATATAAGAAATGTGTCAAGTAATTTGAGAGATCTGATATTATCTCTAGGATGGTTATTTATTATAAAATTAAGCTGGTCAAATATCAGGTTGCAATGGTGAGAAAATAAAATGTTATAATATACATGAATAATATTAACGAGTTAAAAACTTTTTCAACATTCACAATGATATCTGAAAAACGATAATAATATATTGTTGGGCAAGGGTTGGGGGGTTGGACTACTGCCAGTAAAACTCAGGGGTTACCACTTGTTTGGGTGATTATAGCTCACTTCTGATAGTATTCAGAAAACCATTTGTAATCCTGGAAATGGAAAGAGGGATGAATCACATGCAAGGTAAACTCCTAACCCTTGTAGCCCTCCAGTCCTATGGCAGATTTATTTGTAATTTTCAAACTGGAAAGCAGTTAAAATGTGTTTTATTAGGTAAAGCAATTAACTGTAGAACACACACAAAATGGAACATTACAATAGCATGAGTTATCATGCTATTGAAAAATATTAGGAACTTAACTGTATATGACTAAAATGGGAAAAGCTAATCTAGAAATGTCACATGTTGTATGATTTTAGCTTTTTCATAGCATTTTGTCAAAAGTTTATTCATTATTTATATCAAGGTATTTATTCTCCAGGATCAAAATTATTAATATAGAGAAAACTTTTTCTGTAGACAATAATATGATTAGTAATGAAGAGAGAATAATGGGCAGGCCATTCATCACAGACTCATTGCCCAGACCTGTGTATTTATTTAATATAATATAAATGGCTGTGATGACATACCACTTCTAGCAAAACTCACAGAAGATACACTAATAGTGTATTCCAAAGTATCTATGGATGGTCATAATGAAATGGTACCACCCTGTAACATTTCCTGCTTAATTAAAAATAAAACTAAAAATTAATGTCTATTGGAAGCTTTGTTCATAGTGGTAAAAGAAGCAAAAATGGTTCACAAGGAAGCAAATATAAAGTTCCTCAAATAGATTCTTTTCATTTTTATATGCATTGTGCCTAATTTCCCACCCATATGGTATACATTAACTAAATGCTATGCTACTATCAAAAGCTTCTGTTCTCTCAGAACTAATTGCTTACATATGACCAGACAGAATTTTCTTTAAAAAAAAACAAAGTATAGTGCTATATTTTAAAATTGAGTTTGTTGATAGATATCTATAAATATTAATAGAAATTTGTTCTGGCTCTGTTCAATAAATTGTTATGAAATCACAACCTTCCACCAGTCATAAACTAAGCATTGATTTCCAAGAGACTGAAAACATAAGGAACACTTCCTTTTTGAATATCCTCAGTGTACTAGAAAAAAAATATATATATATAAATCATAGTAATATGGTAACTATTGTAAAGACAGCTTAAGTATTTAAATCATTTGGATGAAGTTCTTTGAAAAATCTAGGGACATTTGTTTTGCTCTGGAAGGGATTGATTAGACATCAGAGAATTAAGGTCTGACAAAGAATTTGAAGATCTTTTAGTGCTCAGAAAAAAAAAAGACCAGAGTATTCCACAATGTAAAATATCAGATAGAAACTTGGATAAACCTGGATGAGTAGAGAAAGATGTGGGACAAATGAGAAGAGTAAAGTTATCTGGGAAAGTATCACAGTATCTCTTTTATAAATAAGAGTACCTACTACCATAATCTTTATCAAGTATAATTTGTAAACTAAAAGGCCCAACGGTGATTATGCAGATTAAATAAAATAATAAAAGTCCAGAAGATTATAAAGGCAAAGTCTCTGTGATGGGCTCATGTTATGAGAAATTCATGCTCATAAAAGAATTCATGCCATTTCCAAGAGGGCATTGAAATCCATTTGCTTGTAATCCACTGGTACAAAAAATAAAATTCAAAAATTATTCCAATTTTTAGAAACATTTGAAATCTGAATATTTTAATGTAAAGATTCCTTATTTCTAAAACCCAGATTAACTGGTAATTTTATGTGGTGGTATCATACAATCATAATATTCAGAATGGGGTAAATCAAAATATTTTTAACATTTTCAATTAAGAAATATGGGGCCGGAATGGTGGTGCAAGCCATAAGGTGTCTGTATTGTGTGCGCTACTTAGGACAGACCGTGGCTCAATCCCCTGGCGTCCCATATGTCCCCAAAGTCAGAAACAATTTCAAAGGGATAACCAGGAGTAACCCCTGAGCATCACCGGGTGTGAACCAAAAAGGAAAAAAAAAAGGAAGAAGAAGAAATAGCCCACAAATTTATTAATATTTAGACCTTAGGAAAAAATTGATCAATTATTTTTTTTATTCTGTCTCTTCTATAATGGAACACATATATTATCACATCTAGATGAGTAAAACTAGGGAAGACTGAGATTTGAATAGGAGAAAGTCAACCTTACTTTTTCAATTTTTTAATTTAGGCACTATTTTTTACAAAGCCATTAATAATAGAATCTCTCCATAAAATATTCCAACTCGAATCCTGTTTCCAGTGTGAGTATCTAGCAGTTAGTGTTGCCAGATCACCCCTCCACTAATGTCTGCTCCCCAAGCCTGCCTTCTGAACAGGCATATTTTTAAGTCTAATTATTGTAGTTTGGCTCTAGTGGTTGAGGAATATATAGATGCCTTTCATCTACATTACCAATGTATCTACTCTACCTGACTCTACACCACTCTATACTACTCTACCTGACTCCTGTATGTTTGTGATCTCAACACCCTCAACCCCTGCAATTCTGTCTTCCCTGGATTTTCCATCTCTGTAACCTAGGGCCAATCACTTTTGATGGTTGACATGCTGACATTCTGTCATTCTTTTTTATAGTATATTTATTTAAACAATGTGATTTCAAACATGATTGTAGTTGAGATTCAGTCATAAAAAGAACACCCACCCTTCACCAGTGCAACCCTCCCATCACCAATGCCCCACCCCCACTACCTGTACTCGAGACAGGTTTTCTACTTCTCTCACTCACTAACATTGTTATGTTAGTTCTCAGCATAGTTATTTCTCTAAGTGCACTCACCACTCTGTGTCGAGAGCTTCATATCTTAATCTGGTCCTTCCAGACCTCATCCCTAGGTATTATTTCAATGTCTTTAATTTTCTTAGAACCCATAGATGAGTAAGACTACTCTGTGTCTACCTCTCTCTCTCTGACTTATTTCACTAAGCATAATAGATTCCATGTACATCCATGTATAGGAAAATGTCATGACAATCTGTTATTATAGATAAAAAAGAAACAAGATTATCAAGATTATATATTTTTCTTCTGATTTACATTACTGAACTTGATTTCTTCAGTTTCAACCAATTTGCAAATTGCACAATTTCATCATTCTTTGTGTCTGCATAGTAGTTCATTATGAATATATTCCACATCTTTTTTGGGGGGG
>PVKC010008335.1:0-28220 GCA_004027635.1 Crocidura indochinensis | reverse complement strand
ATATATATATATATATATATATATATATATATATATATATATATATATATATATATATATATATATATATATATATATATATATATATATATATATATATATATATATATATATATATATATATATATATATATATATATGAATGACACTCTATCCCCAGAAACCTGTTTATAAATTCTTCTTCAATGTACATGGGTCATTTTCCAGGATAGACCACATGCTGGCACATAAAACATATCTAATAAAATCAAGAGGATAGCAAATTTACAGGCTACCTTTGTTGACCACAAAGCTCTGATATTAGACATGGATTACAAAGGAACACAGAAGAAATACTTTAACAGCTGGAATTTAAGCAGCATGCTACTGAACAATCAGTAGTTTGAGATGAAATCAAAGAAAAAATCAAAACTTTCCTGGAAAAAAATAATGATGACACAAACTAACAAAATCTTTGGGACACAGTAACAGCGATCCTGAGAGGAAAATTTATAGCTTTGCAAGCACACATCAGGAAGGAGACTGGGTTTATCTGAACAGCTTAATGACACAGCTTAAAATTTAGAAAATGCCTGCAAGATAGCATAGAGGTAAGGCATTTGCCTTCCATGCAGAAGCATGGCAGTTAGAATCCCGGCATCCCAGGAGCGATTTAGAATCCTGAGCCTGCCAGGAGTGATTTCTGAGCATAGAGCCAGGAATAACCCCTGAGCGCTGCTGGGTGTGACCCAAAAACAAAAACAAAAACAAAACAAAAAAATTAGAAAATTATCAACACAAAGAAACCAAAAATAGGGAGACAAAAGGAAATATCAAAGCTGAGAGCATAAATCAATGAAGTGGAAACCAAAAACAAACAAAAAAACAAACAAAAACAATCCGAAAGATCAACGAAAGTAGAAGTTGGTTTTGGGAAAGAATATTCAAGATTGATAGACCATAGGCAAAACTCACAAAGAAAGAGAAAGAAACTTGATAACCCATATTAGAAATGAAAAGGGGAAGATAACTTCAGATATTGCAGAGATTCGAAGGATAATCAGAGATTACTTTAAGAAACTCTAT
The DNA here is from genome assembly GCA_004027635.1 of Crocidura indochinensis. Taxonomy (NCBI): domain Eukaryota; kingdom Metazoa; phylum Chordata; class Mammalia; order Eulipotyphla; family Soricidae; genus Crocidura; species Crocidura indochinensis. The sequence goes on along the minus strand of PVKC010008335.1, from coordinate 27,155 downwards.
GCCACTAAATATGAGAATCTGGAAGAAGTGGATGCATTCTTGGACTCTTATAAACTTCCATGGTTAAGTAAGGAGGATGCAGCATATTTAAACTCCCCCATTACTATTGAGGAAATTAAAATGTTAAGCAAATGTCTACCCCAAAAGAAAAGCCCAGGGAGATGGATTTACTAATGAATTCTTTCAAACCTTTCAAAAGAAAATACTGCCAACCCTAGCCAGGCTCTTTCATGAAATTGAAAATACAGGAACATTTCCAAACAGCTTTTTTGAAGCCAACATCACCTTGATACCAAAACCAGACAGAGATTATGACAAAAAAGAAAATTACAGACCAATATCCCTGATGTACACAGAGGCAAAGATCCTCAACAAAATCCTGCCTCATCAAAAAGATCATTCACTAAGAACAAGGTAGGTTTCATCCCAGGAATGCAATAATAAACCATCCTTAAAACATCCATAAATCTATCAAATTAATACACAACATCGACAACAAGAAAAATAAAAATCACATGATCATATCAATAGATGCAGATAATGCATTTGATAAGGTCTAACACCCATTCTTTATAAAAACTTTCAGCAAGATGCGAATGAAAAGAACCTTTCTTAATATAGTTAAGGTCATCAACCACAAGCCAATGGCAAATATTATCCTCAATGGAGAAAAACTAAGAGCCTTTCCTCTAAACTCTGTTATAAAACAAGACTATACTCTCTCACCACTTCTCTTTAACATAGTACAGAAAGTACTTGCTATAGCAATTAGGCAAGAAAAAAGATATCAAGGGAATCCAGATAGGAAAGGAAGAAATCAAACTCTCAGTATTTGTAAATGACATGATACTCTACTTAGAAAACCCTAAAGACTCTACCAAAAAGCTACAATATCTTCATATAGCAATGTGGTGGGCCTCAAAATTAACACACAGAAATTAATGGCTTTGTATACACCAATAATGATAGGGAAGAAAGGAACATTAAGAAAGCAACCCCATCACATTAGTGTCACACAAACTCATTTAGACTAAAGGCATCTTCAAGGAGGTAACTGCAGGGCCAGAGAGATAGCACAGTGGTAAGGCATTTGCCTTAGACACAGAAGGACGGTGTTCGAATCTCGGCATCCCATATAACTCACGAGCTTTCCAGGAGCAATTTCTGAGCATAGAACCAGGAGTAACTCCTGAGCGCTTCCAGGTGTGACCCCCCCCAAAAAAAAATAAATAAAGAAGATAACTGCACTCTCCAAACGAGTGAAAGCAGAGATTAACAGAATGGAATATATTCAGCTGAAAAGCTTCTGCACCTCAGAATAAACAGTGCCCAGGATACAAGAACCACCCAATGAGTATTGAATACTATTCACCCAATACCTGCCAGATAAGGAGCTAATATTCAAAATACACAAGGCACTGACAGAACTTTACAAGAAAAAAACATCTAATCCCATCAAAAACTGGAGAGGAAAAATGGACAGTTTGACAAAAAAAAAAAAAAAAGAAATACAAACGACCAAAAGGCACATGAAAAAGTGCTGCACTTCACTAATCATCAGGGAGATGCAAATCAAAAGAACTATTAGGTTATTTAACCTCATATTATATAATATTATATAACCTCATTATAAAGAATATATAGATCTCCCCATTGTCTTTTTGGATAGTCTTTTGGGGGATGGAATTCAGGACACATTTCCATCACACTTCCTGTTCTTGTTAAGTTTGAGAAATGCTTTGAGGCAAAAAGGGTTTGGTACAGTTCTTGTAATGAGGGTCCTTCTGGAGCTGAATCTCCTATCAAGCAACAGTCCACATATGGGGCAAATGAGAACAAGGGCCACAGAGCATGAGTCAGCTGGAGTGTTAGTTTTAATTCTTGCCGGGGGACTGGATGTGATGTGGGGCTGAGTGTATGTCTCTTCACTTGGGAGCTGGATGATGCCTTATTGGGGTAGGAGGTCGGTCTTTATACCCAATGGGTTAAGAACTGAGGATAAAGAGCCTTAATAAGGCAGGATATCAGATTGGGATTGGGAAGTGAATGCCCTTAAGACATTATTATAGGCCTTTGTAGTAAAAGGTTGATTACATACCTGTTCACTAGTCTAAACCGTTGTTTCCCTTATTGCTGGTTTCTTTATGGAATAATGGATAGTCAAGGCTTTGTGTTGTTCCTCCTACACTTGTTTTGAATACTTCTCCCCAGTAGGTGCTACCAACTACAGTGCTTGGAGTTTCTACCCTATTTGACTGTTTATTTGTTCCTGGAGTATTGTACCGTATTTGCCAGCATATAAGATGATCGGACATATAAGACGACCCCCTAATTTTCCAGTTAAAACATAGGTTTAGGCCTATATTCACTGTATAAGACAGAATGTTCCTGTGCTACAACTGTATGTACCACAATGAGCCATTCACAACAAGCAAAGGTTCAAAGGTTATACTGTAATAGACTTCCTCTCTGACTCTGGCCAATATGAGCAGGCTTTTTACAGTGTAGATTCGGGTCCAGAACATAGTATAATTTGCATGCATAAAAAGCCTGCTTAGATTGACTGAATTAGAGAAGCGGTCTGAGCAGCCTTGCAATGATTGGTGCAGGATCGAGTTGGAAAATCGTTTTGTGGCAATATTCAGACAATTTTCGTTTAGCGGCATATTGAAATATTTTTCGGGATATACTTCACTTATAAGATGACCCCCGATTTTCGGTTGGCTTTTTTTTTTTGTTTCAAAAGTCATCTTATACGCCAGCAAATATGGTATGTATATATGGTGTATATTCTAAATACCTCAGAAAATGTTACCATTCTGTATTTATCCTTTTTTTTCTGGCTTACTTCATTTAACACAATATTTTGTAGATCCATCCATGCTGCTACAAAGTCCATGAATGTATCATTTCTAACTGCTATGTATTATTCCATTGTGTATAAATACCAAATCTTTATGGTCCACTTATCTGTTGTTAGGATCGAGGTTGGTTCCAAATCTTGACTGTTGTGCTGAGTGCTATGATAAATAGTGGAGTGCTTACATATTTTGGTATGAATATTATTTATTCCATCTAAGGGATAGATACCCAGGAGTACAATTGCTGGGTTATATGGCAGCTCAATACTGAGATTTCTAAGCACTCTCCGTACTGTTTTCCATAGAGGTTGAATCATGCAACATTCCCACAAGCAACCAAGATTGGTCCCATATGTTTGATATGTGTGATCCTCACTGGTGTAATTGTTGTCTTGATATAGATTTCCTTAATGACGAGTGATGGTGAACATATTGACATGTGTCTCATGGCCATCTGTCAGTCTTCCTTGGAAAAGTTCTTATTCATTTCCAAACCCATTTTTGTAGGGCTTTATTAGGTTTTATGGAGCTCAATTTTCTGAGAACTTTGTATATGCTAGATATCAGCCCTTAATCTGATGTGTTGAGTGTGAAGGTTTTTTCCAATTCTGTTAGATGTCTTCTGGTATTAACTAGTGATTCTCTTGCCATACAGAAACTCTTTAGTTTGATGAAATCCCATTTATTTAGGTTTGATGCTATTGCTTTTGCCATTGGCGTTCCATCATTAAAGACTTTTTTGAGGTATATGTTTTGCAGCATTTTTCCTAATTTTTCCTCAACGAATTTTATAGATTTGGATCTGATTTCAAAGTCTTTAATCCATTTTGAGTTGAATTTTGTGTAGGGTATTAGTTTTGGATCAATCTTTAGGTTTCTTACAGGTGGTTATCCATTTATTCCAACACAATTTGTTAAAGAGACTGTCTTTATTCCATTTCACGTTCTTGGATCCTTTGTCAAATATTAGTTGACTGTATAATTGGGAGTATATCTCTGGATATTCTGTTCTAACCAACTGGTCTGATATTCTGTCTTTTTTCCAGGACCATGCTGTTTTGATGACTATGGTTTTTATAATAAAGCTCATGTTAGGTAAAGAAATGCCACCCAGTTTCTTATTTTTTTTAGTATGGATTTGGCTAACCTAGGCCTTTTGTGGTTTGAGATTAACTTTATAATTAATTTTTCTAGTTCCTTAAGAAATGATGTCTGAATTTGGATAGGACTTGCATTGAATCTATATAGTAAATTAGATAAGATAGATTATGTTGATCCTTCCCACCCATGAGCTAGCTGTTCTTCCATTTACTTAGGTCCTCTTCAATTTCCTTCTGAAGTTATTTGAAGTTTTCATGGTATGGATTTTTCACTTCTCTTGTCAGGTTGATTCTCAGGTACTTGATATTTTTTATATATTATTTTAAATGACATTGACTCCATAATATCTTTCTTTTCTGTTTTGTTATTTGTATAGAGAAATGCTATTGTCTTTTGTGTATTGATTTTGTAGTCAACCACTTTGCAGTATTGATTTATTTTTTTCTAGGAATTTTCCTGTGGAGTCTTTAGGGTTTTCTATGTTTATCATCATATCATCTGTAAATATGAATAGTTTGACTATTTCTTTTCCTATCAGTATTCCTTGTATTGCCTTCTCTTGCTTGATTATTATAGCTAGTAATTCTAAAACTATGTTGAATAAGAGTAGAGAAAGTGGGCAGCCTTGCCTTGTTCCTGTCCTTAGTTGAAATGTTTTCAGTTTGTCACCATTAAGAATAATGTTGAGGGGCCGGGTGGTGGCGCTGAAGGTAAGGTGCCTGCCTTACCGCATTAGCCTTGGACGGACCGCGGTTCAATCCCCCGTGCCCCATATGGTCCCCCAGGCCAGGGGTGACTTCTGAGCGCATAGCCAGGAGTAACCCCTGAGCGTCACTGGGTGTGACCCAAAAACCAAAAAAAAAAAAAAAAAAAAAAAAAAAAAGAATAATGTTGGCAGTGGGATTTTTATAGATAGCTGTAATTATCTTGAGGAAGGTTCCTACCAACCCTATTTTTTTGTTGTTGTTTTTTTGGGGGATCACACCTGGCAGTGCTCAGGAGTTACTCCTGGCTCTATGCTCAGAAGTCTATCCTGGCAGGCTAGGGGGACCATATGGGATGCTGGGATTTGAACCACTGTCCTGCATGCAAGGCAAATGCCTTACCTCCATGCTATCTCTCCGGCCTCTACCAACCTTATTTTGTTAAGTGTTTTCAGCATGAACTGTTGTTGGATTTTGCCAAATGCCTTCTCTGAGTCAACTGATATGATCATGTGGTTTTTGTCTTTCTTTTCGATGATGATATGTATGATATTGATTGATTTACATATGTTGAACCACCCATGAATCCCTGGAGTAAAACCCACTTGGTAAGAGTGTATAATTTTTTTAATGTACTGTTTAATTTGGTTTGCTAAGATTTTGTTAAGGAATTTTGCATCTATATTCATTAGCGACATTGACCTATAGTTTTCTTTCTCGAGGAATCTTTGCTGTCTTTGGGAATGAGCATGATATTTGCTTAGTAAAAGGAGTTGGGAAGGGCTCCCGTCTTTTCATTGTTTTGAAAGAGCCTGAGAGTCGGTGGCTCTAAGTCTTCTCGGAATTGTTTGATAGAATTGACCTGCAAAAACATCTGGACCTGGACTTTTGTTCTTGGGAAGTTTTTTGATTAGTGATTCAATTTCCTAGATCTGATTGGCCAGTTTAGGTTTTCTACATCCTCCTTTTCCAGTCTTGGAGGATGACATTTTTCCAGGAATCTGTTGACTTCTTTGGGTTCTCTAACCTAATTGAATATAGTTGCTCATAATATGTTCTCATGATGTGTTGGATTTCTTGGGGGTTCTGTTGTAATATCTCATCTTTCATTTGTGACCCTGTTTATTTGGGTGATTTCCCTCTTTTTATTGGTGAGTCTTGCCAGCAGTTTATCTATCTTGTTTATTCTTTCGGAACACCAACTCCTGTTTTTTTGTATTGCTTTTCTAGATTCTATGTTGTTTATTTCTGCTCTGATTTTTATTATTTGTGTCTTCTGGTTGTGTTTGGGTTTCTTTGTTGCTGTTTTTTCAACTCCTTAAGGTGTCCCTTTAAGCAGTTGATTTTGTCATTTTCCTTTTACCTCACATAGGCCTATATTGCTATGAGTTTCTCCTAATTACTGCTTTTGCTATGTCCCATAGATTTTGATAGTTTGTCTCTTCATTATCGTTTGTCTCAAGGAATCTCTATTTCTTCCTTGAGTTTGTCTTTAATCAAGCTGTTGTTGAGTGGCATGTTTTTTTATAATCTCCAGGTTTTGGATTTTCTCCACAGTTTTTTATAGTTAATAATGATCTCTGTGTATAATGATATGATAGGGTGCTTCTGATAATCCTTATGCTTGTGGCTTTGTGTAAGTTAGCTTTATATCCTAAGGCATGGTATATTCTAGAGAAGGTTCCATGTGCACTTGAGAAGAATGTGTTTTCTGCTTTCTTGAGGTGGAGAGTCCTGTATAAGTCCACTATGCCCATGTCCTCTATTTTCTCGTTTAGGGCTCTTATGCCTTTGCTAGTTTTCTACCTAGTGGATATGTCTAGTGGTATTAAAATAGTAGCATTAAAATCTCCTATTACTATTACTTTTCCTTCCATATGTTCTCTATGTTTGTGAGCAAATGCCTTACAGATGTTGCTGGCTCTACAGTCAGTGCATAGATATTAATCAGAGTTAGTACTTCTTGGTCTAAGTTTCCCCTAATTAGTAACTAATGACCCTCTTGGTCTCTGAGCAGTTTTTTGAAGTCGAATGTCATTTGATCTGATATGAGAATGGCTGTCCCAACTTTTTTTGTTTTTCAAATTGACTTCCATCCTTTTATAGCCTGTGTTTATCCTGTTCTTTTAGGTGTGTTTCTTGCATGTAGCAGAAATCTGTTTTTTTGTTGTCTCATCCAACCCTTCATTCTGTGTCTTTTAATGGGAGAGTTTAGTCCCCCAGTGTTGAACCTACGGCATGCATGTCAGCAGTGGCATACAAAGGCCTTGCAGCTGGCATGCAGGAAGTTCTGCAATTAAGATATGCAGCGAACAGTGGGAGGCAAGTGTGCCTGGTGTGTGAATTGCAGATCACCTAGCAACAGGGCCGGACTGACCATTGGGAGGATCAAGCATTGTGAGGCAGTTTGGGCACTCGGACTCAAAAAGGTTAGCCATCACTGGTTTAGTCCATTGACATTTAAAGAGATTATTGACAGAGCAGGTTGTTGTTATATTGTACTGAGTATAGTGGTTATTGTTAACATCGGGGGTTTGGATTGTGTAGGATATCTTTAAGAAGTTCATTTAGAGATCGTTTGATTAGTGCAAATAGTGTGAGATATTTCTTGTCTGAGATTTTTTTAGTCCTCCCTCCATATGAATGAGAATTTTGCTGGGTAGTAGACTCTAGGTTGGAGGCTTCTTTCATTCAGTAGTTTGAATATGTCATTCCACTGTCTTCTTGCTTGAATTGTTTCAAATGGGAGATCTGGTTTGATTCTAATGTTTTTTCTTTTGTACATGAGTTTTTTTCTCCCTTATTGCTTTAAGGAATTCATCTTTCTCTCCCTCTCTTTTTTTCCATTTGAATTGCTATATGTCTTGGTGTTGATTTATTAGGGTCTATTTTATTAGGTACTCTTTTTGCCTCTTGGATTTGAACAGGAACCACTTTCCAGAGAATGGAAAAGTTTTCTGCTATGGTGATTTCGCTCACCACTTGCTCTTCTTATTTCCCTGTTTCCTCCCCTTCTGATATTCCTGCAATATGTAGATTATTTCTTTTGATTTTGTTTATTAAATACCTGACATTTTCTTCCAATGCCTTACCTCTTATTTCTTTATTGGCTTCTTTTTCATTTTTGGTTTATTATTTTTCTTCAAGTTCTTCTATGTGATTCTCCAACTGTGTAATTCTGCTATTATGGCTTGCTAAGACTTTTCTAATTTCCTTTAATTTACTTTGTATGAATTCTCTCATCTGCTATAAAAGTTCATCTTTAAGTTGGTTGATTTGCTCATCTACATATTCTTGAACTCACTGGCGAGTGATTCTTTGATTTTTAACGCCATGGATTTCAGTGCAACTTTTGTGTCATCATCTATTGGGTTCATGCCTTTTGGTGGACTTGGGAATTTGCTAAGATTTCTCTCCAAATCTCTGGCTGATAATGTCGTCCTTGGTTTACCCATATTTCTTTGCTTTTGGTAGTTAAAAGTGTTTGGCCCTTGTTCTCAGCCCTACAATGTCACCTGTAGCATGTGGCTGAGTCCCTAGTCTGGATTGTGGCCCTAGGTGGGGTTGGTGAGGGCGGTTGCTGAGATTTGGCCCTGACCTCAGATCTTAATGTTCCTGATACCTGTGAGAGGGTACAATCCCCAATGTTCAATAGTGCTGACCTCTGATAGCCTCACTTCATTTCTACTCCTGGTAGCTACAAGGAGAAGCAGATCATGACCTGCCCAGTTCCCCAGGCCCCACTACTGGTGACCTGCAGTCTCCCCTGAGATCAAGCCCTGATACCTGACAGAGAAGCAGGTCAGTGCCCTTCCATCCCCAAGCCTGCTAATGGTGACCCCAGCCACCCATTAAATCAAGCCCCAGTACCTGTAAGAGAGGCAGGTCAGCACCATCAATACCCAGGCATGCTAATGGCAACCCCAGCCTCCTCTTAGATCAAGCCTCAGTACCTGCAAGAGAGGTAGGTTTGCACCTGTGCATCCCCAAGCTTGCTAATGGCGACTCCAGCCTCCTCTTAAATTGGCAGCATTTTAGAATTATTTTGTAAACAGCATTGTTTGCCTTATGTTATTGACTGATGAATATTTCTTTGAGCTAGGATATTATGGGTTAATAATATATAAAATCTCAGAAAAGGGATAACTAGATCATACAGGATTTCAATATTTTTATGACAATCCATTCTCCTTTCCACAAATATGCATCAGTTTTATTTTGTGTTTAGGTAAAAAAAATCTTTATTTTTTTCTCTTTGGGCCACACCCAGTGACACTCAGGGTTACTCCTGGCTATGAGCTTAGAAATTGCTCCTGCCTTGCGATGCTGGGCTATTGAATCTCTGTTCGTCCTAGGTTAGGTGCGTGCAAGGCAGCACCCTATGGCTTGCACCACTGCTCCGGACTCTAGGTAAAGAATCTTTTATTTAATTGTATATACACATTTAAATAATATATAAAATTCACACCAAAACTAAATAAATTATAAAAACAGTATCTAAATACTTCTAAATGTAATTTTGTAAACCAGTGTGAAAAAATATAAAACATCTGAAATCAGATAAAAATTCTTCTATTCTTTTGATATTGCAGTAATTGGAGATCATGTTAATTTAGTTGCAGTGCTCACCATTGTATATATGTCTGGTTGCTCTGATTTCCACAATTCCCAAACAGCAGAGTCACTGGAATCATACTCAGACATACAAGATGGAAGGTGTTGGGATTTAATTTTTGTCTCATTGGCTTCAGATTTATAAGTCAGACTCTGACCAATGAACAAACCCATGAACAATCTGGGGTTTGTATTTCAAACAAATAAAATTATTATTCCCATTATTCCCAATAACATTTAGTTTTTCAACATAAAGTGCCATGAAATATATACAGTATCAAAACTAAAAATAGATATTAGCTCAAATACTATTGAACAGTATGACTTTAAAATTGTATAATTACATTTTAATGATTTTGAAGAGTAGTATTTTGGGGAGGATATATTTGGTAGTGTTCAAGAACTACTTCCTGCTCTGTTTTTGGGAGCTCTGCCTAATAGAGCTGCAGACATTGGGGGAGAATATACTGCTGGGACACCCTACATGCAAAGCATGTGCTTAGCCTGTTTAGCTATCACTCAACTTTAATTTTCAAATTAGAATTCCAACTTTCAAAACTAGTTGGGGAGGAGGTTGGCACATTGGCAACATAATATTATTACAGCAAGTCATTGCCAACTGCCGGTACCCTCTAGTGTACGCCATCAATAAAAGCCTGAAATAAAATGAACAACATTGTTTTTTCTCTTTAATCATCACCATTTCTATATACTCCTTTAAATTTTTTTATTTTGTTTATTTCAATAGGTTTTCAAGCATGCAATCAAGAACCAATTACCTGAATAAAAATGATGAAGCATGCTGATTTAGAAATATTTCTTAGTCATAGTGCAATCCATAGGAATGTATTCCTTGATAAAGAACTGTAATTCTTATTCATGTTCATGTCAGTTGAAAATTTATATTGATGGAAGAATTAGACCTCAAAGTGGTTTTTATTCTAAAACTCTGTCACAGTTATTGATTCAACTGACATTTAAATTATCATAGCATATTACAAACATACACAAATCATTATCTATCTCTGTCAATGTCAATGAAAAATGCAGGTACAGAAAGAATTTTGTTTTGATAAAATTCAAGCGGGATATTACATTAAGTTAGTTGCTTTCAAGAATCATCTAGATTAACCAGAATTTCTATTATTTTTGGCATCAAACCGAGAAGCCTAATTATACATGTAGGGGCATCCTCCGTACTATCCAGATGTCATAGCTAAAACATAATACAATCTTTTTCTACTTCAATATTTTATTATTGTTCATGAATCCATATTGATTTTCTTATATGTAATATAGCACAACATAAATAAAATAATTTATAGGCCATACACACTTGAGATAAAGCTAAAACAAACAAACACATATCAAACGCAATCCAATAAGAAAATTTATTTTCTATCACATTGTGAGAGTACTGGTGTTGAGATCTCTAGTTTAAAAAAATCCCAGCAATGGCAAAAAATGTTTACTAGTAATATATTCATGTTAATTTTTTCCTTTACAGTAACAATTACATTTTGTGATTATTATGTCAGGAAATTTTTCAAATGTAAATTGGTTGTCAGTGAAAATTAAGCACTCTTACAACTATAGATTTATCACCCTAAGGAAATGGCAACTTATTCTTGCATATTAACATAACCTTAAAGTGGAGAGATTTTTTTTTCTTTTTTGGGTACAATAAAAGCCTATGTCCTCATAAAGTTTTAGATTGAAAGAATGTATTTTAAGAAGAAAATCATGGTAGGTTACCAATTTATGTGAAAACTGTTGCATAGAGGACATTGAGTAGAGTTTAAAAGGGAATATTTGGAGCATCAATGCTACATGAGTGCAGATTCTAATATTTTAAACAAGGTAAAAATGAAATGCTAAAATGTTCTGTTTTTTATGTCCTGGCTATTGTACTAAGTTCTGCAAATAAACATAGGCATACATATATTTTTTCAAATAATCATTTGTATCTCAGAGATAATATTCTCCAACATAAAATGTATCAAGATATATGGTACATGAACATAATGGATAGCTATGAAGTTTTAAGTCAAGATTAAATCTTGGTTTGCTACAACAAGGATGAAACTGGAGGGTGTTATCTTATATGAAATAAGTCAGCAAAAGGTCAAAGTGACTTAATTCATCAATATAAATACATTTGTATACAGATTAACAAAATAGAAAATAGATGATATCAAATGATGACAAATATATTGCCTTGAATTACAAAAGCCAGATTCTCAAGCAGTGGAAGAAAGGGCTTCTAGGGACATAAAGATGAACTAGAAATAACATTGGTAAAATGGTTGAGGGTCTTGGGCATTTGATTGGTGGTTAGGCACAGTTAATGGGTATATGAATACAATAAAGGTTATTATTTTATAGGTTAACAATTTTATTGTATTTTATGTTAACTCAAATTCAATACAGTAAAAGTTAATAATTATAATCTTTGGTTTAGCAATTTTTCTATTTAGTATCAGTGTTCAGAGAAAAATTACATTATATTTGTTATTAACAATTGTCAGACTAGATACACAAATTAGAAGTGAAACGGGCAACCACATACACACACTCATGCACACACATATATACCACTTCAGTTCCAAATTTTCATACCAGCTATGTGGAAGTAATGATTAATTAAAGAAACTAAAAAATAACAAGTTAAAAAAATATATATATACATATATATACATATGTTTCTAACTTAAAAAATTCAGAAAAGAAGAAATTGAAAATAAGATTTGTATATTTAAAAATCTTTATTTTCATATTCTGAGGGATGTAAATGATAGAAAATATAAAATTAAATATAAATTAATCTTCATGTACATAAATGCTTCTAACTAAAAAATCCAAAAATAAAGAAATTGAAAATAAAATATACATAATTGAACCTATTTATTTTTGTTTGTTTTGTTTTTGAGCCACACATGGCTGCACTCAGGGGTTACTCCTGGCTCTGTGCTCAGAAGTTGCTACTGGCAGGCTTGGGGTACCCTATGGAATGCTGGTGATCAAAGTCAGGTTCGTCTCAGATCATTTGCTAAAAAGGCAAATGCCCTACCGCAGTGCTATAACTCTGGCCCTTAAACATATTTCTAATCATATTCTGGGGGGATGTAGGGAAGCTAGAAAATCTAAAATTAAATTTAAATTAATATTCATTTCAGGATAAGAGGATACTTAAATGTTGACTCAGATTCAAATCCCACAACCACATTGTCCTCAATCCTGTTGGGAACAACATTTGAGCACTGATCCAGGAATAACCCCCTCAAACCATGGTCAACAATTGCTTTAAATTAAATAATTAAAATTTAAGTATATCCTATCTCCTTAAATGTAATTTCAAATAATAATAATAATGTGGCATTTAATCTAATATCAAACAAGTCATAGTGGTATAAATAACAAATATACTCTCCTATGAAAATTATTAGCACTTTCATACTTTTTAGAACACAGAGCTCTTTGGAAAATAATATGCATGTTGTCTCAAGGAATTATTTTATCTTTTGATTAAGAAATTAATATTTTGGGAACTAAAAAGAGTATTTTAGTAGTTAAATACTAGTACTAGATAAAATATCCAATTTCATAAACTTCTTTATTTTCAGTCATAGGGCAAGAAGCCTGGAGCCCATATAATGTGAAGTGGGCTTTCTACTGTCCCTGAACTAATATTTAAAAGTTATTTGGTTTTATTTTTTTCAGCTTATTGATTTATTAGTTGGCTAATATATTAAAATAGGTTAGAGCAGTATTTTTAAAGTACTTTCTGGGAGCTAGAGAAATAGCACAGAGGGTAAGGTACTTGCTTTGGCAGCAATAGGATCAATCCCCAAAGTCCCATATTTTCCTAAAAGTTAACCCCTGAGTGCAAATTCAGGCATGAACTCCAAACACTGTTGTGTATATCCACTCATAAAATCAAATATTTTCTTGAATAGAAGAGAAATAAGGCACTTTTCGTGGATGCAGCCAACTTGGATTTGATGTCCAACAACAAAATTCCTGAACACAGAGCTAGGAGTAACTAGAACTACTGGGTACAACTTAAATCCCACACACACCCTCAAAAATATTTTTTGAATATTCTCAAGGAAACTGATTTCCAATTATAAACAAATAATTAAAAATTAATTTTTTATCATTTTTAAAACAAAAGATAAAAAAAGATAAAAAATGATAAAAAGTTAATTTTACACAGGTTGATTTGAACCATATAAATTGCTACTATTTAATAATATTAATTATCAATATATATTAATAATGTAACAATATTTTGTAGCTTGATTTGATAAAATATAAGTCAAAATTATGTAAATGTCTATCCATTATTTCTTGATTTCTAACATACTTAGCCACTGAACTAGTAATTATATTTTTCAGTAATTCTCTGCATTTATTTATTTTCCAGAGGTTAGCATTCTTTTATTATTTTTTTATTTTGACCATAGTGGATTACAAACCTTTTGCTGTAATATTTTAGGTACAAAGTGATATTGATTCAGGCATTCCCACCACCAATGCTGTCCTCCTTCCACCCCTGTTTCTAGCAGACATCCCATTACTCCCTCTTTTACCTCCTGGGCTGCTAGTGTAAGTGGACCCTCTCTGTCTAGCTTGTTGTAGCTTGGTATCAATTCTGTTGTTGTTGACTTTGGGTTTGGTGTTTAAGTCTGATCATTTTTTATTTCTACTTAATGTTCATACAACTGATTAGACTTGGTACCCTCCATTATTTCCCACTCCATTTGTGAGGCTGAACAAGATGGTTCAAGTTATCTAGTTCTGTTTGAAGGAAAGAAAAATAATAATAAAATAAAATGGGGCAAAAATCAAGCAAGCAAAAAGATGTGAGGTGTCCTTCTAGAGGTTATAACTATTAACTTAAGAAAAAAAAGAGAAAAGGGAAGAAAAACAAAACAATGCAATAAGTAAAATATAAAAAAATCAAACAAAACACTCAAAAAGCCCCACAGCAATATAGACAACAACTACACAATAATCATAGTCTTGAAATAAAAACAAAACAAAGCACAAAAAAAACAACAAACAACAATAACAACACTAAAAAATAATTTGTGCTTCTTTTTTTCCTCTTATTTAGGCACAGTAAATATTGGGAAGATTAGAAAGGGAATTCCCTTGGCTTAAGAGATACAGGGTTTCTCCGCCCTTGAAGTATACTATCATGGGAATAACTACAGGTTCTGTACATGTTCTTTTACTCTCCCCTAGGTCCTTTTGTGGTGTCTGGAAACTTTCTGCTTAGTCATGGATGATAACATCATGCCTCTGTAGCTAGAGATCATGGTATTTGCACAGGTGAAAGGATGGAACCTAGGATGGAATCTTTCTCTACAGTTCTTGGAGTTGTGTTCCATCATTGTTGTTTTATTCAGTATTCTGTAATTGGTGGTCTTAGTTTTTGAACCAATCCTAGGATGAAGCCTATGTAGAATCTTTCATTATGTTTCCAGAAGATTCACTCATTTGCAGTTGTTTCAGTTAGACCTCTGGAATTAGAGATCTTGGTTGTTGTATGCATTATTGGTCAAGGCCTACACTAGGGTCTTTTTATTGGTCCCAGGATAAGTTCTGCCCAGTCACGGTTGTCACAGTCAGTCTTTTGTAGATAGCAAATGTGGCTTTTGTATAGATCAAAGGATGATATGTCTTCTGTTTTTGTCTTATCCTTAGGAGGCGAAATAAGACTATCTGCTCTTAGACCAAGTTGTTGCATTTCCTCATTGTCAGGATGTTATATCAAAACCAACACATGTTGGTGATGGAACAGTATTAAGAATGTCCCAGAAGGATATTGGTTCCTGGAACTGTTGTGGAGAACTGTGTCAGTTCTATGTCTAGGATCTTGGGTTTGGGGTTGAATGGTCGCTGTCTAATCACATGGAGTCCAAGTTGGGTCCACAGTATATATGTTCAGGGTGGGAGGTGTCCCTGTATTATAAAGTGTACAAATTCTCATCACTAGTAGATAAGAGCTTGTTTCTACACGTAAAATTTCCCCCATTTTTAGTATGCCTTTGCAAGAACACATGGTGCTATATTATATTTCTGGTATGTTTGGGGGGTTAGAGTGTCAGGCTCCATCACCTGTGTGCCCTAGTTTTTATCTCAGCCAAGACTTTTCTTGTCGGTTTTTGTATCCAGCAGAACCAAATATGTGGAGTTTAAGGAAGAAAAGTAAACAGAAACAAGACAAATACATATGTATATTTATATGCATATATGTATATATACAGACTTACATATACATCTGTATATGTGTATATATACATATATACATACTCACATATACATAAAGGAAAAATAAATAAAAATAAGTTTAAAAATTAAGAGAACAAAGTGATGCAGTAGACTATCTTACATTTGGGGATAAAAGGATTAAGAGGTAGTATTATATAGGTCTTAAACTTATAAAGGAAATATAGGCTTCCCATTGTCTTTTGAGATATTCTTATGGGGTGTGGGATGCAGGGCACATTTTCATCACACATACTGGTCTTCTTGAGATTGAGAAAAGATTTGTGGCAGAAAGGTCTCAGGTAGAGTTCTTGCACTGGGAATTCTTCTGTAGCTGAGTTCAGTATCAAACAACAGTCCACATTTGGGAGGAATGAATAAGAGGGCAACACAGCATGAGTCAGCAGGGGTGTTGGTTGTAGTTTCTTGTTGGGGACGAGTTAGAGTTGTAGGTCTGAGTGGGTGTCCCTTCCCTTGGGAGCTGGATGATGGCTTATTGGGGCAGGAGGTCAGTCTTGATACCTAATGGGTTAAGAACTGAGGGTAAAGAGCATTAATAAAGCAGTATATTGGATTGGGATATGTGGGGGAGGGTGAAGGGATAATAGGATTTCTAAAAGTGGGAGAGGGATAGTTTATAGGAGGGGCTACATACACTATAGGCATGGGTTGTTTACAATTTAAGTTTGGCTCTCATGGAAGAGTCCCCTCTCTATGCACTCATGCCCACATAAAAACATACAATAATTACCTTAGGTATAACTTAAGAAAAAAGAGGAAGGGAGAAAAAAGATAAGAGAGGAGAATGGAAAAATCTGTTAATATAGTAAAATAGAAGGTAGAAAAATTAATAAATCAACTAGGAGACTTGGGTCAGTGTGTCGAATTGAGAGGTTTTCTCAGTTTCTAGAGATTTGGTCAATGATGAGGTTGAGCCTTCTTAAATGAAGGTTTCAGGGTTAGATAATGACTGGAGGATTTAGGATACACATAGGTTTTACATCTCAAATACTTAACAATGTGTTACTGAGGCCTATCTATGTAGGTAGCTACCCTATGTAGTATTGTCTGCTGCATCTTATGTATCAAAATTCCTTTATAAATTTATTTTTAAGCCATTCATGTGTGAGGCAGATCAAACCTTGTCTGTTGCTAAATAAAACTGCTTAGATGACTATTACTATTTCAATAGAGGTCACAGTTTTTACATCTTCCTAGACAAAGAGCTTCACAACCACTACTTAGTATGATGTGATTTGGCTTTTGGGAATAAGAGATGAAGTGATAGTTGGGCAGCTGCCTTCCTTATGTCAGGTAAGAGGACTGATCAGGAACAAAAATAACTAATTAAAATAAAAAATGTTTTATTTAAAAGTATACATAATTTATTTTATTGTTCAGCTTTTCTAAACTAACCTTTAATTCCATATCCAATTTCAATTGCAAACACTAAAAGTAAATACATGAAAAAATTTAAATATACCGCTACTGTTAAAATTAAAAGAGATCTACAAATATCTTTGTATGCATGCTTTCAGAATATTATCTATGTTTGCATCTATCCTTTCCTTGCAATAGGTATTTGTGCCAGCTGACACCAATTTTAAAAATTCTGAAACAAATGAACTGAAGGAATTAAAGAGCTGGCCCTTCTTTTCTGCCCAGCCACTAGGGACACCATGCTCATCCACATTGATGATGCAGAAAATTGGAACAACAGAAAGCTGTCTGCATTATTCCCTCACTCCACACACTATATACCATGTGGGAAACTACATATTCTTAATTCGGTGGCAGAATACTCCCATAGAGGGAATAAATAAATCTGCATCGCCATTTGCACAGTTACCAAAATACAGTAATGAAAATAGTTTGAATATATAGAGGTATAAGCAGTACTTACAAGTATAATGATTTCAGTCAATACTCGGGTATTATATTTTTTCTAATGTGTAGAGAGTATCAGATACTAAGATACAATTCAAACTTATATAAATTCATAAATTTATATAGAAAATAATACCAATAATTTTCTACTACAATAGTTTTATGATAATAAAAATAAACATAAAAAGAATATTTGAAAAAACTTTATAATACTTGGAGTTTAATCAGCCAGATATACAGAACAAAATAAAAATATTCCTTGAAACTAATAAGAATTAAGAATAAAGTATTAGATTCTATGAGATGTAACAAACATTAGATTGAGAGATGGAATCATAGTAATCTAGCCTATGCTAGAAAAGGAGAAAAATTAATTATCAACAAATTAAACACAGATCTTAAATATCTGATCAAACAGTAAATCAATCCTAAAATTAGTAGAAAAGCCATAATAAAAAATGAGAGTAAAGGGGCTGGAGTGATAGCACATCAGAAGGGTGTTTGCTTTGCACGCAGCTGACCAAGATGGACCTCGGTTCGTTCCCTGGTGTCCCAAGTGGTCCCCAAAGCAAGGAGCAATTTCTGAGCGCGTATCCAGGAATAACCCCTGAGCATCACGGTGTGGCCCCAAAACCAAAAACCCAAAAAAAGAGAGTGGAAAACAGTGCTGTTTAAATAAAATTATACAAAAGCTTTAAACCAGGATGGCTCATGCAAAGAGTAAACAAAATACTGCCCACAACACAGTCACCATGCCTGCACCTGGTCAGCTCCATAAACTTTGTTCTTGAAAAAGAAGTAAATAAAGACTTAAGAAATTATAGATGCAATGGCTTTGCAGCTGAAAATTGGCAGTCTTGGAAGGAGAAGTCATACCTGCTTACCCATCACACACAATCTCTGCTTCACTATGGCCCTACTCCACTGCCCTCTAATACACTCTGCAGAGACACTAATATGATGAAAACTTCAGGCATACAGTATTGGGACTGATATCATCAGGACTTTTCTTGAAATGAGTGTGTGCACCTTCACCCCACGTTCTTGTGTTTCCAGAATCGTGTCCCACAAAAGCTACTGTATCAACAATAGTGCCTATAATTCCTGAACTACATGCTGCCCCAATAAAAAGAAACTGAAGTAAACAAAACAGAAGGAAAATGAGGAAGGAAACAAAGATTTTACTTCTGCAACTTGGAGTATGGTTTAAGTAAAAACAAAATGTACAGGGTAAGCAGTAAAAGAAGACATCTGCAACCCATGAATACAGATTATATAAATATTTTAAACACAGAAAAGTCCTACACACAGTTCATTCCTGATTATTTGGTCAATATCATTGTTGATTTACTTCAAGAAGTAGAAAATCCATCTTTTCAATTACTCAAAAGAATAAAATATTAAATGTTATTATATTTTCCAAATTTCTTCATCATAGCATCCAGATTAAAGATTTTTTGTTTTCATTTTTATTTAGCCTTTTAATAGCTGTGAATTTCATAGATCTAGCTAACTTGATTTGCACTGTAGTACCATCTGTCAATTCCTTGTCAATTTAAAAATTAATAAATTACTTTTAGGGAAATGTAGTTATTTGTTTAAAATTTTACTGGTAATTTAAAAAGTGTTCTTTTTGGAGGTGGTAGAGTATGCCACAGTAGGAAGTAATAAGGGTTTATCCCTGTCTCCGTGTTCAGGTGTCACTCGTGGTATTGCTCTGGGAACCATATATGTAGACTAAGATTGGACTGCGCAAGTTGGAGGGAAGGCAAAAGCCTTCATAGTGCAGTATATCTCTGACTTCTGATAATTTTAATTATTTAATTTATGTTTTGGTTTGTATTGGGTCTTCGTTGTGTAAGGATCAAGGCTTATTCTTGTGTGTGTGTGTGTGTGTGTGTGTGTGTGTGTGTGTGTGTGTTCAGATTTTGTAGAATATTGGGATTCCAATCAGGTTGATCATAGATAAGACAATTACCCTGCCACTCCATTCCTAAATTTTATAAGTCAACAATATTTGTTGAAGACATAGTACAAAAGGTAAGATTCTTCCTATGCATACACTCAACTTAGATAAACCCTGGCAACCTATGTGGTATCCTAGATTAACACTAGACCTTAATCATTGAAGGATATGCCCTCCAAAAGAAACAAAATTATAAAAGAGAAGAGATAATTACGCCCTTATGTTTAATGCAGCACTATCCACAAGAGTCAAAATCTAGAAACAACCTAAGAGGTTAAGAAGACATGACTGTATAATAAACTATGATTTATATGTTAAATAATATATTACTCAGCTATAAGGAATGATGAAATCATACACTTGCTCTTATAGTAATGGATTAAGAGATTATCATGCTGAATGAAGTTAGTCAGAGGGAAAAAGACGGAAAAAATGTTCTCTCTCATATGCAGGCTATAAAAAACATAATCAAACAATAACAGTTACTTAAAGGCAATAGAAATAAAGGAAATAAAAATTTGTTTTCAGTAGGAAGACTATGGAGTGAGGGGGCATATGGTGAGATGACGAGAAACAATATGACAAAAAAGAGAAAACTAAAACTGTAGTGGAAGAAGTGATCACTTGGTAGGCCAAAAGATGATAAAGTATTCATGAAATGTTATCACCAAGTCTTTTGTAAACTGTTGAAAAACATATTAATTATTGAGTCCTGGATGGAGGTGGATGATGGTCAGATGAAGGGAGAGGCGTTTCTCTGCCTGCCCCGGCCATGTGCCTGCAACCCCTTCTGGCCAGCGGGTCTCAGGGTGGTTATGAGGAAATGATCCACAGGCAGTCAGGTTTCAAGAGACATCAACTTTATTGAGGCCCTAGCCACCATGTGTGGCTTGTAAGGCTTTAAACTATTTAAACCTGCTACATAAGCAGCCCTGCATTCTAACCTGTCTCTTCTCCCTCCATCTTGCTTCTCTCTGCCTCTCTCTTGCTGAATCTCCTCAATTTCCTTCCTGCCCCTCAGGCAACTACTTTATTAGCAACCACAGACCTGTCCCAAAAGTGGGCAGGTCTGCATCTCTGGGTGAGCCAGGCAGGAAGATGGAAGGGGATTAACAGTAAACCACAGTGTCATAATTTATATTACAGTTGTCTGTAATAAAGTCAGTTTGGTGTGTATGAGGTGAATTGGGGGACATTAGTAGAAGGAAGAGGCCATTGGTGAAGGGAATGTTGTTGGAACAGAATTGTATGTCTTAAACTCAGTTTTGAATAATTTTGTAATGTAGGTGACTAAATACATTTTTAAGAAAAAAAAACTAAAAAAGCAAATAAGAAGAAGAAATTTATAATAATTCTGCCAGTTATAGTTTCAATATTGAAAACTTTGAAAAGATTGATGCAAATGCACACACAATTAAGTATTTTAAACTACCAAAACCATGATGTTACCTTTTTGATTATTTTTATTATATGCAAATTTCTATTATTTAATAGTATTTTCATCCAGTCTTCTTAATTATTAAGTCTAACTCAATTCTTAGTGTAGAGTTTATTTAGCTCTGAAATTTTTTCAAAGCAAATACTTTTTCCATAGTCAGATATATTTCATAAATAATCTAATCTTTGCATATCAGATTATAATAGAAGCTTGTTAAAATTAATTTGATAACTTTTTATAATAATATTGCTTAAGGATCACCATCACCTGTTGCTTGCCTGGGCAAAAAATTCTTTTACTAAGAATACTATAATGAAACAGTCATTCACTAGTTAACCCCAAAGTATAACAAACTGTAGGAAGGAACAAAATATAGTTCAAAGGGTACTTAGCAAATTCTAAATAAAATAAAGTAGAGAAAATAATTTACCTGGAGTTTTCTTCCCCACACAAAATTGATACAAAGTTATATTCTCGGTGTTATGTCCTCAGTGTTCAGGGATCATCAACAAAGCTAAAAATTTGATGTCTTTGGAAATTTTATGAGTCAATAGAAATTTACTTCTGATCTCTGACCTAGAGTTCCAGTTCTGAATCTAGAATTTTAATTAGAAAGAATGTGTTTACCTAAAAATGCAATTTTTAAAACCAGTAATAATTATAATGACTAGGAAGTGTATTAAGTCATTCCAAGGAGACTGTGTTAAGTTGTAAAATAAATCAATATGGTAGAGGATCAAGTAATAACATCATTAATTTCATAGTAGCATCAATATTCATTTGAGATGATATTTCCAAAAATAAAATTGAATAGGGGTAAGCTCGATAACGCAGTGGTAGGGTGTTTGCCTTGCACACAGCTGACCTAGGACAGACCTGGGTTCAATCCCCAGGGTCCCATATGATTCCCCATGCTAAGAGCAATTTCTGAGTGCAGAGCCAAGAATAACCAAATCCTGATCATCACTGGGTGTGGCTCAAGAACCAAAATTAAAAAATTGAATAAAGATTATAGTAAAGAAATCAATGGCTCCTTTTCCTGGACCCAGAAACAATGCCATGCATGAATAAATGCATGCCACATACAGTAAAATTTGTTATATTCCAGGAGCCCGATGGTTACTTTGGTAATAGGAAATATGTAACCTATCACTGACCCACTCCAGTTGCCTCACATCAGGTATGTCATATCCCAAATTAGTTTAGCCTCAAGTGATTAGACATCTCAACCAAATTAATATCACTAGGATTGTGCTATTGTGGAATGTAAATTCTGTGTAATGAACATATTGAAAATAAAAACTATAATGGATACATATGCCCAGACAATGTGGCTACCTTTATAATGACTCTCAGACTATATCTTAGCAAAAATGCCTGCAAGAGTTCTAGCTCTAAAATGACCAAGTTCATTTATAGTGGAAATATACACTTACTTCTTTACCAGAAGTCCAAGACAAATCATCAAATTTAATGTAAATTGACCCTTTATAATACAAAAAAAGGGCTTATTTGGTGTCACATGTTGCATTCCTAGGCCCTGTTTTACTTATCTAAAGTAATTGGTTCATAGTTCAAGAAATAAAGAGAAAAAGTCACCCAATTTAATACAGAAATCTTTTTTTCCGCATAAAAAAGATCTGAAAATAGCAAAAGGACAGTAATATATATTTCTGGTAAACCTTTGAATACAAAAATTAATATAAATTTTAATTTCATTTTTAAAGTTGCCATAAGGTATTTCTGTTATTAGAATTTATTTTTAGAGAAGTATTATATGACAGTTAATTGCTCAGACTCTACAGTTAAACTCAAATATCACATCCTACACACTCTAATTTTCAGTGTTATTAACATCAAGAATTCTTTTTTGTTAAAATGTGGATCTAAATAGTACCTATTTAATGGTATCTTATTATAAATGAGAAAATTTATAAAAGCTCTCTATACAGCACTTTATACATAGATACCATTTATTAATAGTATACAGAATGAAAAAGAAATCATTTAAAATAAGAAATCACAGATATATTAGTAAGAAGTAAAAATATAAAAACCATTTTAAAAAGCAGAATATTAAACTGAAGCACTGGCATAAAGTTTTATTTCTAAATTTCCTTGTCACAAAGAAGAGAAAATTTTATGAAAACAACTGTCTGGCTCACTTATAAAGGAAAAAACACCAGAGACATATATTTTAACAAAAGATGAATGGATGAAACATTAGTAACCAATCATTGTTTCTTCTTGTTTGTTTTTAGCAATGCACTCCGATTCCATTGGATAGGTTATCATCCAGCCTGATTCTGACCACTGTATGTCTAACTCATTATTTTGTATTTACTAAGCTATTGGGAGATTAATTAAAAAAATCTGGAATTTAAACTTCACCTACTAAATATTTCATTTCATTGCCCCCCTGTTTCCTTGGAGTTGTATCTTATGCTTCCTAGAGAAGGTTGTCTACAAATGCCCAGGGATCTTCTAATGCTCAGTTGTCATGTGCCTATATTATATTTGTTTCAGACCTCAACACGTTTTTGAACTTTGATGTTAGAGGGACCAGAATTCAGATATTAAAGTTTAAAGCACTAAGATTTAGAATTTCAGAAGTCCAGCCTGTGCTGTGGCGCTAGAGGTAAGGTGTCTGCCTTGCCAGTGTTAGCCTAGGACGGACTGCAGTTTGATCCCCTGGCTTCCCATATGGTCCCCCCAAGCCAGGGATGATTTCTGAGCACATAGCCAGGAGTAACCCCTGAGTGTCAAACAGGTGTGGCCCAAAAAAAGAAAAAAAAACAGAAAAAGAAAAAAAAGAATTACAGAAGTCCAAGGACCAATTTGCTCCAATAACATTCTATTAAAATCTATAAAAAAAAAAAAAGAAATCTGTAAAACAGTAGAAATTTGGGCTGTTCTTTCCATGTCAGATAATCTTATGAGTTATGTCAGATTTCTCCATCCTACACATTCTAGAACAAATTCTACAGTAGAGCTTTGGTATTCTGGGCTATTGACTCACTTGAGTATTACAGTCTTCAGTAAGTAACTTGTCTGAGGTTAAATTATGGCACATATAAACAATTCTTATGGGACAGAATATTCTAGTAAAAACCTAATCAAAACAAAACCAGATTGAGCTTATTAAAGACCTTGTAATCTCATGTGCTTTCTATCTGTAGCCACAATTTATCCAAGATATTTTTTCTTTGAATTATATGTGGTATAATTAATTTGGTTTATGTAAATTGTTATTCAGTTGTGAATAAAATGGTTATAATTGTTTCACTAACAGAATTTTTATGAGAAAGACATAATTGGAAAATCATATTATTTCTTTAATGCTTTTAGAATTATATTTTAGAATGTTTTCTATAACTTAATTAATAAAAATAATATTAAAATTGTAAAGTATGGTCATTTTATATCAATGCAATTTTAAGTATCTTTTAAAAAATACAAGCTGAAGTAGAAAATAGATGTTTTACATTTTTAGATTAGCTCCTTATCACCTGTAACAAATGTTCTTAGTCTAGTCTGACAGAGGTTGGTTAGATCAGTATCAAAAAAACTACATCTCTGTTGGAACTTCAGATCACTTTGAATTTCTTTAAAGTCATTTGTTGTTTTTTTTTTTTCACGAAGGATTCTTATCTCATAAGATCACAATTTTATTTTATTGTTTCAGTTTACTTTTATTAAGTCTAGATGCTTTAGAAACTCAATATGAAGTTAATTTATGAATTACAAACATCAATAGCATGTAGAAACAAACTTGAAATCAGAGACTCAGTCCTCACCTCAAGGATTCTGAATGTGAATCTTAACATTTCAATAAAATTATGACTGATACACAAATGTTTGGATTTGATGACAGATGTAGGTGTGTGTTGTCAATGCCTAATCTGGTACCAGTCAGACGGCTATAGAAAAACTGCTCATCTTCTGTGCCAATGGTACTTATATTTGTCCTTAGTTTATCGACCTGCCATACTTAAAGCAACTTTATCACCATTTCTAGTCACTCTTATGCTCTCTTTTAATCAGCATTTTTATTCCATATGTGATATGGAATATGATAATCTTTACCTGTTTGCTTATTCTTTGTCCTTTTCTAACCCTATAACTAAAACCCATAAATCTAGCATGTCTAGTACACAAAGTATTTTGCTCATGCCTAGTAGATGAAGTATTTTGCTCTCTTAAATATTGGCCAATTTTCTCTGGTCAACCTTTATTTTATTTTATTTTATTTTGGTTTTGGTTGCGATTTTGTTTTTTGGACCACAACCATTAGTGCTTAGGGGCTATTCCTGGCTCTGCGCTCAGAAATTGCTCCTGACTGGGGAACCATGTGGGACTCTGGGGGTCAAAGTCAGGTCCGTCCTGGGTTAGCTGCATGCAAGGCAAATGCTCTACTCCTGTGCCATTGCTCTGGCCCTTACTGTAAATACTTTTATCCAGTTTCTTTGTTTTGTGAATGATTTATCTTCTCTAGAAAGTTTTACTCTGTTAAAAAGAAATCCCACTCCTACAGGATTTATCAGACAAGGTGAATATTTTTTCACTTTTCTTTATTTTTGGAGAAATCTCAGATGTGTGTAGGACTCACTCTTAATTATGTGCTCAGGGATCACACAAATAGTGCTCAGGGAACCATATCTCAGGATTCCAATATATGGGAATAGAACCTAGGTTAGCCTAATGCAAGGCAATATCCGTAAGTCCCCTTCAATCTCTCACCTGTGCTATCTTTCATATATAAAACTTAAATTACCATATATTAATCAAAATCTGGAATTCTTGAGTACCTTAATATCTGAACTATTCTGAAACTTTATTGACATATAATTGACTGAAAATATCAACTAGTTATTACTTTGTTCCAAGGAGTGTATTATTTTGAATATTTATAAAATATTTAAAATTTTAGAATATCAGTGTATAATTAGTTTTCTACAATGAGGTATGATAATTTTATGAAAAGGACCTGCCACCTTAATAAAATACATAGTTAAATAGAAAGTTTAAATGTACAGGTGATTATATAAAATACATTGACATTTTATTATATATATATCAGAGCAACAAAAACCTTTTTACTAACTCTGAACCTTATGAAAATATAAGTTGAATCAGTATTTAAATTTGGAAAATAAGAATGTGACTTATAAGGACAAAAGATGTTCCTTTTAGTAATATGGGTCTTGAAAACACAGGTAGAAAAAATATAAATTATAAATAAATATTGATCAGTTTTTAAAGAGTAAATAACTACTAAGAAAATAGCTGCAGAAAGAAGTCTTATAATTTCACTTTTATGCCCATATTTTATGCCCATAGGCTTTAATTTATGCAAGAACTGTATTTCTCACTATTGTGACCAGTTTACAAACTCTGATGGCACTGGCACAACACAGCAGAAACTTACTTCTTATTAAAGTGTTTTTACATCCTGGAATATCTGCTATAGTAAACATGATTCTAAAGGATTTTAATAATTAAATAAAATTCAACGTTTTAAACTTTTTGATACATTTGAATAAATTTTAATTTATTTTGTTTTTGTTATTATTTGGGGGATTCAGAAGTGCTTAGAGAGTACTCATTTTGTTCTCAGGTTCATTCATGGAGGTTTCTGGGAACGATATGGGTTGCCAGAGATGGAACTCTAGTGATCTGTGCAAGACACTTTACCTACTTCTCTATAGCTTCATTTTTTATCTATCACTAAATTTTAAATGGGAAAAAAACATGCTGTCTCTAGTACTTTTTACTTTTTTAGCAATTTTGTTTGAAGCAAAATAGGGTTTGGAAAGATAGCAAAGGGAATAAAGTACTTGACATGTAGGGAACAATCCTTAATATGAATCGTTGTACCACGTATTGTCCTCCAAGCACCACCAGGTTCACTTTTGAATGTGGTCAAATGCTCCTCCCAAATAAAATAACAACAAAATAAGTAAAACCAAGAAAATATTAAAGGGGCCTGGAGAGATAGCACAGCAGCGTTTGCCTTGCAAGCAGCCGATCCAGGACCAAAGGTGATTGGTTCGAATCCCTGTCGGAGTCCAGCTCCAAATAATTCAGCTGAAGCAGGAGTTTTGAGGGACCAACAGAGATGAATCTGAAGGCAGCTTTATTCAGGTTACAGGCACCTTATATGCAATTCTTTTCCCCTTGGCCCAGAAAAGTTAATCATAAACTGCAGCTAATCATAAACTGAGTTAGTCCTGATTGTTTCAAAGAGTTACATACACCAGGGACAAACAGGAAAGCCAAGTCCCAAAACATCCGTGGGGGGAACAAAG
>PVKC010008334.1:0-28123 GCA_004027635.1 Crocidura indochinensis | reverse complement strand
TTTTTCTCCCCATTTTTTGATGGGATTAGATGTTTTTTTTCTTGTAAAGTTCTGTCAGTGCCCTGTATATTTTGGATATTAGCCCCTTATCTGATGGGTGTTGGGTGAATAGTCTCTCCCACTCAGTGGGTGACTCTTGTATCCTGGGCACTATTTCTTTTGAGGTGCAGAAGCTTCTCAGTTTAATGTTTCCCATCTGTTGATCTCTGCTTCCACTTGTTTGGAAAGTGTAGTTTTCTCCTTGAAGATGCCTTTCGTCTCAATGTCATGGAGTTGAAAAACTAATATTAAACAGTCATTTTCATCCCTTAATTTGTTCATTTGTATTCCTACCAACTTTCTAGTTAAGGGTTTGAGCTACCTTGATGCAAATCAGGCAACAGTCCTAGAAAGGATGTTCATCCATAGAACAATACATCACATGCTCACCTAAAACATGCTCATACTAAAAGTTGGCCAATGTAGACATTCCAATGAATATAACATCCAAATATTTAGGATGTGCAATGAAACCTGATTACCTAAGGAAAACACATACAGATGTGGGTAGACGTTCTTCAAAGACAGTGAACTAAGCCAGGAATAAAAATTTTGTTTACTTCATGAAAGTAAACAAAACATTTTTTGAAATGTAAATTCTTATAAAATTGCTATTCTTTAATGCAGTGGGGAAATGATTAAATGAAATCAGTACAATCAACTGAAGTAACATTTAACAGTACAATACAGAATAAGATTTATGGTTCAAAGTTAATAACTGTAAATGGAAGATGGAATCTTTCCTCATGAAAACTGAAGAATTAGATATTTTTGCACACACACTATTCTGGGTTCAAGGACTATTTCTGGGTTCAGAAAAGCAATGATAGGGTCTATTATTGAATGATTCCTTCTGACCTTGTAAAATCTTATCCCTGGATGTTTCTGTGTCCCATGTTTTTATGTGTTTTACACTATAAAATTAAAGATCTCTACCTCACCTCATTAAAATTTTGAAGCAATACAGTTTAGAATTAAATAAAAATACAGAATTTGGCTTGAAGTTTTAGCCTATATTATAAATCTTATTTTGGTACCTCTTTAAGTTCTTTTTTTTGGCTATTATTTTTATTTTAATTCCAAATTGTGTAACAAACTTTCATTTAAAAATTTGTTTTATTTATTGAATAGATAACATGGTCATATAGTACAAAATTTAGTATACACTGAAGTATATATCTTCTTTCTCTGTAAGCTCCCAGCCACTAGTTTAACTATTTAAAGTAGGCCCACATTCAGAACAGGAGAAATATAAAGAGGTAGGACACTGTCCATGCACATGGCTCTCCTTGGTCTGCCACGAGTGATCCTTGACTGCAGAGCACCTCAGAGTATGACCCCAAAACAAAACAAAAAATTACCCAAATTTTTATTGTGCCATTTCTTTCTAGAGTTTGTGTAAATGTCCATATGCTTATATACCTACAAATACACTCACCTTCACACTTTAAAATACAATCTTTGCTATAACCTGGGTCAAATATTTGTATTTACAGTGACTTTCCATTTGTGGGTTCATCTGAATGTCTGTTGCAAGTCTATTCAATTATTTTTGTATGTAACTCAGATAATCTGTAAGATGACCCTATCGGCTAAGCCACCTGAATTTATTTTTGTTTTCTTCATTTCAAAAGTCGAGTAAGAATCTGGCTTCTGTCCATTGAAGGTCACAGTCTCTATGATTATCCTCATTACCAGCTTCAGTTTCTGACATGTTGGGCAAGACTGAACACAAAATGACTTTAGCAAACTGCCTATAGAAATTTGGCAAAGAAGCAAGCATAACATATATTTATTATATTCTTCCTTCTTAAAATTTCTCCTTTATTTTTGCTGTGACATGTCTACCACACTGATTTTAGTTAACTCAGCACTTCTCATAACTGCACCCACACCTTCGGAAATGTTCAGGTGCTGTGTGTTTAGAAACCTTTTGACTCCCTTTTACCATATTCATTATACATTCTAATTACCTTAGTAATTAGCTTTAATAACTTACAATTATGTTATTACTGTTTGTGTTGAGCCAAAAATATCAGTGATGTATTTTTTTCTTTTAATTTCTTTACTGCTGAATGGTGTACCTAAACTAAAGCAAGAATCATGTCTTCTGGCTCAATAAACTAAAGCAAATTCTGTTTTTTAATATTATGGGCATCATTATCATTATTCTCTTTGTTGTTGTTGCTGTCCGGGGGCCGCCCTTGCTGGTGCTCAATGCTATTCATGGCTCTGTGCATAAGGATTACTTTTGGTGGTGGTGCCTGGGCACCATTAGGAACTATCTGGAATAGAGCCCTGATCTGCAAGATAAGAGACTGTATTAGTGTTATGTGCCCATCATCATTATTATTTTTAAGCAATGACTAAAAATCACTTGCATTAAGTGTTCTAGTGTAATTCATCTTCCAAGTCATTGTCTTTCTATTTGTAATGGCCCAAAAATCTGCAGTTAGAGAATTTTGAGCAGTACAGAGTACTTGTACCAGGCTGACCTGGGCTCTATCTCTGGCATCACATTTGCCCCTCTGAGAGTAATCAGAAATTTTAAATAAATGTAGAGCCAGAAATAAGCCCTGATTTCTGCTGGATATGATGCTGCTTTCACCTCCACTCCCTTCAAAAAAGAACAAAGGAACAAACTTCTGTACCTTTCAGGAGTAAGAATAATAAAAGAAAGGAACCATGATTTGTTATCAGAATATCTAGATATATGTTTGCAATTCGCTATGTGTGGGTGATATTCACTCACACTAAGAAAGTCACTTGGCATATCTGATGATCGTATCCCTGTTATCTACTAAGATCTAAAAAAGGGTTATTACATTATTTATTAAATATTTTGGTGGTTATGATTGAGTAGGTTTTCTTTAGAGTCTTTTGTTTCTTATTAAGTTCTTTTTCCCTCGCTGTGCAAACACTCTCGAATGGGAACAGCAATCCTGTGTTCGCTCCGTCCATTCAATGGACTGAGATCTCTCCAGTGGAGTCACATTGGGCCAAGCAAACAAAAGTGCTTGCTCTGAGCTTCTCATGTCAACGGGCTCACACGCAAAATCTCCGTGGAGTGGAGCCCCCCCATGCATAAGCAAAGTGAGGGGCCCTTCCCATGTACTCAGCACCATGATGTGCCCTCAGACACCCCTATATCACAGGATTCCTCTGACGGTCAATGAGGTGGACATACTCTGAATCAACCATCACACCTAAGTGATCTTAAGAAAGTCCAGACAGGATACAAACGTCATGTATGTCCTGAGTGTGGCAAGTCCTTCACTTATTCTTCATCGCTTACTGTACACAAGAAAATTCATACAGGAGAAAAGCCTTATACATATCAGGAGTGTGGAAAGGCCTTAACTTAATCTTCATAGCATACTACACACATGAATATTCATACTGGTGTGAAGTTCTATACATGTCAAGAGTGGG
Source organism: Crocidura indochinensis (assembly GCA_004027635.1). Classification (NCBI taxonomy): domain Eukaryota; kingdom Metazoa; phylum Chordata; class Mammalia; order Eulipotyphla; family Soricidae; genus Crocidura; species Crocidura indochinensis. Next base: position 24,652 of record PVKC010008334.1, on the reverse strand, counting down.
AAGGCTTTCATTCGATTCTCAACCCTTCATGTACACAAGAAAATTAATACAGGAGAGTATCAGGAGTGTGGAAAGGTCTTCTTTCATTCCTCCAACTTTAGTACGTACATGAATATTCATACTGGCAAGAAGCATAATTTATGTCCAGTGTGAAGGCCTTCATTAAATTCTCGTAACTTACTGTGCACATTAAAATTCACACAGGAGAAAAGCCTATGTCAGGAGTGTGGAAAGACCCTTGCTTATCCCTCATAGTCTATTATGTGCAGGAATACTCATACGGAGAGAAACCTTATTCATGGCAGGTACATGGGAAAGCCTTCACTCAATCCTTATCTCTCTCTGGCAATGAAAATTCATACAGGAGGGAAGTCTTTTATGTCAGAAATGTGGGAAGGTTTCCTCAATTTACAACACTTTTTGTAAACAAGAATATCCATACAGGTGAGAAGCTTTATTTGTGTCAGGAGTGTGGAAAGGCCTTCACTCAATCCTTAAAACTTACTATTCACAGGAACGTATCATTCAGGAATATAGTGCTATTCGTGTCTAGAATGTGGGAACCCTTACACTTTCCCCTAAGAACTTCAAAAATATAAGAATTTATTCTTGAGAGAAACATGAGGTGCATGAGGAGTGTGATGAGGCCTTCACTCCTGTGCAAACCTTTTCATAGATATGAAATTGATATCTGGTGGGTCTGAGTATCACTAGCCCGGGTTTCATCTCTTGCATTCTGTATGGTCATGCTAGCCCCAAAGAAGGTATTACTGATAGCATAATCAGCAATAACTTTGAGGAACGTAGAGTGTGACCTGCAAAAATAAATAAAATAAATCTTAAACTGGAGAGAATCCTAACATGTAGGAAATGTGGGAAGGCCTTGTTTACTTATGAAAGTTTTCACTTCATAAAATTCATATTTCGGACTAGAGCGTTTTCAAAGATATTTGCCATACAGCCAACCTGGATACAATCCCCAGAATCCCCTAAAATCTTCTGAGTCTGCCCAAATTTCTGAGCACAGAACCATGAGTATTGTCTGTGTAATATCAGTTGTGGCTCTATACTGGACAAAGATATGTTTTCTGAAGACATACAAGTTCATAATTCTCTCAATGGAGGAAAAATCATTCTTGTAAGAAACCTTATGAATGTCAGGCTTTTGAAAAGGCTTTCAATTTATACTTCAGCTTTATCATTAAAAATGATCATTCTGGGGGCCTGGGAGATAGCATGGAGGTAAGGCATTTGCCTTTCATGCAAAAGGTCATCAGTTCGAATCCCGGTGCCCCATATGGTCCCCCGTGCCTGCCAGGAGCAATTTCTGAGCATGGAGCCAGGAGTAATCCCTGAGCACTGCTGGGTATGACCCAAAAACCACACACACACACACACACACACACACACACACACAAAAGATCATTCTGTAGTAAAATCTTGTTCGTGTATGAAATGTGGGAAGGCCTATACTTTCTCCTCAAACTGTAAGAACACAATCTATAGCAGAGAAGCCTTAAATATGTATGCTAGGAAAGGCTTCATTCCCACATGCCCCCTTCATTCCCTGCTGCCACCTTGAGAGGCTATTGGTAGAGTTCAGTGTTTGCAGTATAGATGTCATGTCTTCAGTGTTGTTGGGTCTGCTTTGTATGTAGAGCTAGAGCTCTCTTCCTACATCACCAGGATAACCGCAGCCGCAACCCCAGTTTCCTCATTACTTCTCTTTCTCAACTTCATCCATTTCTTCTAGATTTCTTTTCTTTTCTGTCATACTTATTTTTTTTTATTTTATGTTATTTATTTGGGGAGGGGGGTTTGGATCACACCTGGCAGCACTCAGGGGTTAGTCCTTGGCTCTATGCTCAGAAATTGCTCCTGGCAGACTCGGGGACCATATGGGATGCTGGAGATTGAACCCAGGTTTTCCCCGGATCGCCCCCCCGGGCCATCTTTTTATCAACAACAAAGTGAAATTAGGAAATCCTAAAAAAGCTGAAATTGTTTTACTTGCTCTGTAGTTTTTGCATTTAGTGTTTTTCAAATGATTTTAACTGAAGTTAGTGAAGTTACTTGACAGTTAATATCACTTATAAATCATTTGTTTCTTCATTCCCAACGAGATCAGCTTATGATCTGTACTGTTAGTTCTATATAACAGATAAAATGCATTAGTAATTTGAGCATCTCAGGTAATGGAAATTATATTTGAATTCCAAATGTTCTTTTGAGCATTCCATAGAAAAACAATCATTTGCATGTAGAATTGAATAGTTGCATAGCATTTATTTCATCATTTACTAGGAAAAATACTAAAAAAATATATCGTATCTGAAGTAATTTGGAGCTAGCTACAAGCTACACACAGCAACTTGATTCATTACCATAGAGAAACTTCATGTTCAGTGGTGGATTTATAAAAGTCACAAGATTGTGTATATTTTAACTATGCAAAATTTCTAAAGAAAGATACCCAAAGGTAAAGCTGGTGATTGTAGGACCACATAACAGTTTCATTTTGTTTTCTGAATATTTCAACCTAATCAATTTGGAACATTTAAGGTTATAAAATATTTTTTCATTCTGAGTGAAAAATATAATGATGAATCTTCTATGGATGTTATACAATGTATTTATTTCATGTTTCTCTAAAATTATCAGGATTATCAAAATACTGAACATTCAAATGGTTTGCAAAATATCACAACAATTATTTGAGCATTCTTTTTTTCTTTTTGGTTTTTCGGGCCACACCTGTTTGATGCTCAGGGGTTACTTCTGGCTAAGTGCTCAGAACTTGCCCCTGGCTTGGGGGGACCATATGGGATACCGGGGATTGAACTTCAGTCCTTCCTTCGCTAGCTCTTGAAAGGCAGACACCTTACCTCTAGCACCACCTCACAGGCCCCTATTTGAGCATTCTTGACAATAATTTAAACAACAATAAAATTTAGGTAGCATAGTATTAACATTTATGATATTGATGTAGTACAAAATTACTGCACCTTTATCACTATAAATGTACCCCAAACTCTCTACCACTGCCCTTTTGTTGCTAAATACAATGTAAATCACCTTTAATTGTAAACAAATTATGAGTAACTGAAACAATTATGGGAATACTGGGATATTATTCAGAAGATTAAGAGATGACATTGAACAGTGAAGAAAAAAGTTACAGCATATTTGAAATTAAAGAATTACATAACATTGAAAAACTGCGTACTATCTAATTGAATAATAGTATTTTACTCATTCAGCATGTTGATGTAGTGATAATACTGAAAAACAATTCTCGTAATTTTAAAAGTTAAAATTTCTTCTGTCATAACTATATGCTTGATAAAACTTTTTAAAAGATTCATGCTAACATTGCTTCCTCCTTGTTTTGCTTGCTTCTTCAAATTTAGTGTCATTTTGTTCCTAAAGTTGTTGAAACTATTTTGCATAGCACAACATGCCAAGGAAAATTAACTTAATTAAATAATTTCAAGTAATGTACTGTAATTCTATTACAGAAAATTTTTAATTTAAAAATTAAATGGTGCATCCATCCTTTAATTTTGGAATAGTTAAATAAGGATAGCCTTCTGTAACTGGGAGGAAAACATTATTCTTTGAAGGGAATAACAGATATATTTTTCTTTTATTTAAGCATAATTGTCAAATAGTAATTTTTATTCCTCAGGTACACAAAGTGTGTAAAATAGGAATAATTAAGCACTTTTTCTCTGTTCATAGAGACAGTTTGGGGGAGGGGCCAAGTCAAGTGGAATTTCTCAAAAAGGTAGAGACAGACCTGGACAAAATAGGCCTTAGTGATTATAGCACAGCCAAAGATTTTGTGGATAATCCGTACTCATTTCATTCTTTGACTCTTCATTTAGGTAAAATTGGAAAATAAAAGTTAAGGCGAACCATCTTTTGAATATGTTCCCAAGCATAATGTCTTTGGGCTGAGTTATTTGGCTGTCACAAAACATCCTCTTTTCTTGTAGCTTCTGCCTCCTGCTGATGCAGAGCCATTTGGCTCTGTGCCTTCTTTATGAGTGGGTGTTCTACACCAGAACCAGCTTCCATCCGAGTTCAGCAACAGCCGTCATGGGATTCACATGTTGTTAGCCTTGAATTGCCTTCCTTTTCTCCCTTGATTTGCAGCACTGTTCCTTTTGTCACAAATTCCCTTCCTTTTCAAAAAAATATGTTTAATAAAAAAGTAAACACAGATGCTCCAGCTGTAATTCCAGATGGAAACCCACTGGAATATAGTGGTTCACAGAGCTGTCTCAGGATTTTCCCCTGGGATTGTGCAGCTGGATGGGACTTTTAATTCAAAAAAAGGAAAAGAGAAAGGCATGGGTGTGTGGACTGGGCTTGTGTGCAGTTAAATGTAATCTGTAGGGAGATGTAGGGGAAAATTTGCAAAACGTTAATTGCCAATCCCAAATTACTCTCACTATATTCAATTTAAATTTATAGTAGTTTTCTGAAGGCATTCATAAAGGTAGGTTTAAAGAAACTTTCTACTGTTGTTTTTATCATTCAAGATTATTTTATATCAGAATTAATTTCAAAATACATTTTTAAAAAACAAAAAATTAAAGTCCTATTACTACATAATTAATCCATATTATTTTGCATTGTTATTTTTTTGTTTGTTTGGCAACAGCTCAGAGGCTGTTTCTAGTTCTGTACTCAAAGTGAGTGACCTTTTGCAGTACTTTGATTCCTTATGAGGCATTAGGGATTTGAACCAGGGTTGGCATATGCAAAGTAAGCACATTCACTCCTATTCCTATACTATCACCTTGTCCCCAATAATCCATACTTTTCTATATTCACTTTGAAGAATCTAAAAACTGGGACTAGGAGATGACTTTTAGAGAACTAGAGAACATACTTTTCATGTGGGACAACTAAGTTCAATGCTCAGCACCACCTGGTATGCAGAGTAGCACCAGGTGTGGTTCCTAAACTGGGGTGTCCTAATCAGTGTTCCCAAATGATAATAATCATATACAAATATCAAAATTTTATTTTTAAATATAGTAATAGAGGACTCAGCAAAGACTCCTTATTATATGCTCAAAAGCATAAACCCAGTATTGTGAATTGATTAAGTTATCTATATATACTTTTACATGTATCTTAAACTACCTATAGGTTCAAGTGAATAATCAATGGACAGACTTTTGTGAAATCTAAATTAACATAACAAACATCTTTTTCTATGTATAGCTCTACATATTTTTGAAATTTATATGTGTTTTCAACTTTGAAATGCAATTTTAAAAGCTGTAGATATTAGATAGGTTGTAATTTCTGGAAATGCATTTGTGTCATGAAATTAGAATAAAATACTAAGTAGAGTTATTTTTCGACAGAATCACACTGATCTTAAAAGATTAATTCATGAAAATATTTGGTTCAGGTTTGGCTTGGTGGATTCAGAATAAATCTGAAATTGAATATAGAATTGACGAAAATATGGATTTTCAGTAAATATGTTTGAGGCAATTCAGTAATGGAGAAAGCAAATTCAAACTAGAAGTTCTCAGCATCTAGGAAATAAGGTCCTATTAAAATACTTTTTACACAGCTATCTTCAAACATAAAGACTGGAATATGCATTTCACTGACTCTTGTCTTAACCAGAAGGATAGATTGCCATCTCTTTAATATGCCTACGGAGAATAGATTTGCACTGTGTGGATTAGCTATTGCTTTGCTGCTAATTTACAATTACAGAGTAAAAAAGATTACTTGGATTTTTTAAATTTTGTTTTTGTCTTTGTTTTGTCTCTTGTAACTAGAAAGGAGGATTGAATTCAGGTCTCTTGCATATAGGGAAGTGCTTTCCCATTGAGGTATATCCCTCTGGTCTCTGGTTTAAACTTTATATTTTGTTTAAAGTCAGTTAACTCCTGGTGTCTCATAATCCCCTTCTCAAAATTTAGACTTTTTGATACCAGCTTTTAGATATTGCCATTTTTCATAAATTACTGTAGTTTTGATATATTTCATTACATCAATGTACACTGTAATTCGGTTCATTTTAAAGTTCACTTTATATCACTGCCATAAAGACAATACTAAAAACCACATGCCAAAAATAATGGTGAAAATATAGAAGATGACAAACTAAATTCTAGAGTGTATTATTGTCTATCTAATTCTCTGTCTATCCATTTCTCTACTCTCTTTGTTAAATAAATACCTGTTAACTATTTAAGAGAATTTAAAGAACTGGACACATTTTCCTCCAATTAATTAGAATAGTTTAGGTGTAAGAAAAGAGACAAGCTTTTAGTATATGAACTGATAGTTATTTAATGTTTTTAAAAATCACTTTCATATTCCAAAATATAATTTTAATATATTTATAATCTTGGATAGTATATTGCCTTCTAAAATAAAAGACTTTGTAGCAAAAAAAGTAAAGCAGTATATAGTGAAGTTGCTGCATATCTATCTTATATTGTTGAAGCTCTAGAATATCATGTAACTAGGTTTTGACTTCTATCTTTAATTACATGCAATCATACATGAATATATGATTAGTAAGATTACTAAATTCTTGATAACTTTAAGTATCATCAAATAATCAAGCATATTATTTTGTCAATTTATGTGTACATGTCTAAATTATTTCAAATAAATATGTTTTTTTTTTTGTTTTTTGTTTTTGGGCAATGCTCAGGGTTACTCCTGACTCTACACTCAGAAATCGCTCCTGACAGGCTCGGAGGACCATATGGGATGCCGGGATTTGAACTGCTGTCCTTCTGCATGCAAGGCAAATGCTTTACCTCCATGCTATCTCTCTGGCCCTACTTTTATATAATATTAAAATATATCTCTATAATGGTCTACCAAATTTTAAGAAAATAATATTCTGTATATGTACCACAGTTATTTTAGCTATTCATCTGTTGAAGGGCATCTTGGTTGTTTCCAGAGTCTGGCTATTGTAAATAGCATTGCAATGAATATAGGTGTGAGGAAGGGATTTTTGTATTGTTTGTGTGTGTGTGTGTGTGTGTGTGTGTGTGTGTTCTTAGAGTATATCCCTAGGAGTGAAATAGCTGGATCAAATGGAAGCTCAGTTTCCAGTTTTTGGAGGAATCTCCATATTGTTTTCCATAAAGGCTGGACTAGATGGCATTCCCACCAGTAGTGAATAAGAGTTCATTTTTCTCCACATCCCTGCCAGCACTGATTGTTCTTATTATTTGTGATGTGTGCCAGTTTCTGTGGTGTGAGATGGTACTTCATTGTAGTTTTGATTTGCATATCCCTGGTGTTTAGTAATGTGAAGCATTTTTATATTATGCAGCCATCAGGAAAGATGAAGTCATGAAATTTTCATACATGGATGTACATGGAATCTATTTTGCTGATTGAAATAAGTCAGAGGTCGAGAGATAGGCACAGAAAAAAAATTAGACATTACTGTAATAAAGCCCAGAGTCAATAGCGTTAAGGACTGGGAGGGCTGGAAGGACCAGCTCACAATTTGAGGCACACCACAAAGAGTGGTGAATGCTGTTAGGGAAATAACTGCAGTAACAACTAGCATGGCAATGTTAATGAATGAGAGAAATAGAATGCCTGTTGCGATACAGTCACGGCGGGGGAAGAGGGGAGCTTTGGTGGTGGGAATGTTGCACTGGTGAAGGGTGTTTATGACTGAAACTCAACTATGAACATGCTTATAATCATGGTGCTTAAATAAAGATATATATATATATAGATAGATATATAAAAGAAAATACTAATTTATACAAACATAGATTCAAAGGCACTTAATGTTCAAATACAAATAACAGTATCAACTCATAACAAACCTCTAAAAATAATATTCACAGTGGGTGTTTTGTTAAGTTATATTGTTGGTATTTACTCTTTCAATTTCAACAGCAATTCTTGGAAAGGTTTATAAAGTTCTGCCTATGAAGACCTAATAAGGATAATGACAGCAGTTATAGAAAAAGTATCCTTTAGAATCTGATAAATGTAAGATTATTCTTATAATCCAGATTATTTGGATTTCAAATCTAACTAAACCATTTACTAGTTATGCAATGTTAGCCACATTTTTAAAACATTTTTGTTCCAATTTTCTCACTAGTAAGGTAACAAAAATATATGTACACCATATTTGTTTTACATAAGGAGTTAATATATGTGATCTACAGTAGGAAATCCAGTATGCAGTAATCATTAAAAATTATAGCTGATTATACTACTGCTACTATCTCTACTACTTTATTTGTCCCTGCCATGGTCTTTTCCCATAGGAGATGAGAAATAGGATGACATAAAATTAGTATGCAGCTGCATTGAATCCAATAGTCATGGTTATTCCATTTTCTTATTTTTTATTCAAAGCATTATGATTTACAAAGTTATTCATAGTTGAGTTTCAGAAATACAACATTTTAGCACCAATACCATCATCAGCCTCCCTCTACCAATATTCCCAGAGTCCATCCCAAGCCATCACCAATCCCCCTGCCTGCCATCATAACAGTCATGTTTTAAAGTTTAGTTGTTAAAGTATGAGTCTCATGATTTTATTGTTGTTGACTCTATAGCTTAGATATTTGGTTCTTTATTTTGTTAACACCACCAATGCACCTGAGTCCTCTTGGTTCCTATCCTCCATTATTCCACTCTCTTATTTTAATGAGAATGGGCAGTAGGCAAATAAACATAAAAGCAATTCCTGAGTTTAAGAATTACCATCATGTTAGAGTTTACTTAAGGGCATTGCAAAGCACAAAGGGGATATTATTCATAGTAAGTCTGGAGTAATAATCGACATGGAAAGCTGTCAGCTGTACTAAGCTTTACAACAGCAGAAGGACATAGGAACTTGGGACGCTAGCCTTGGAGTTATGCCACTGTGTTGATTAAAAGCTTGTAAAATAAGATCTATTGAGGAAGGCTAAATAAATTTGTATTGTTTGCACTGGGGAAGAGAAGACTTAAGGGTGATTTAGTGCTGTTATTGCAGCAGAAGAGGTATTATTTTTTCTTTCTTTTAATGTCATGGTACATTTTTCTGTAACTCTTCTGTGCAGAATAAAAGATTTAGGATAGGTAAGAAAAAATTTCAGTAGGAATATTAAATTATTTTTCTATAAATAATCTATTAAAATAATAAGAATTTTAATAATCATCATCTTAAGTAATAAAGTCTGGTCTTGCCTTGAGGTGAGAGTTTTGTGGTATATTGCTGAAAAGGCTCTGTGTATCTACTTTATTCATTAAGATAGGAACTCTTCTCCTAAATAAGAAAGTCAAGAATTCAAATATTTAAGTGACCAAGAAAGCATTACTATATTTATTGAGTAGAAACACATATATCAGACCTGAATATCAATGTGCTCAGTTCAAGCCAGGGTATATACTTCATGTCCATGTAGTGAATCTAGAAATATTCATGAATATAACAAGTTTTCATTGAATGTTGTATATGGTAAACATATAGGGTCTAAATATAGAAAATAGCCAATATATTATTTGTCTTCAAGAAATTTATATGCTAACTAGGTAAGAACTTACCTTTACTATACAGTGCAATAATTTCTTATGAGATTCTTGCTCTAGAATGTTAGAGAGTATATATCTTTCCCTTGTTGGATAAGAACAATTTTCAGAGATTACATGTGGTCCTTGATATAATCTACAAAATTTTGTAGTTTGATAGGTGCATTTGAAAAAAAAAATAGAAGATCAAAGTTGAGTGTGATTTGGGTCTAGAGAAAATGTACAAAGAGCTAAGGAAATGTGGAAGAATGGATTATTTGTGTAGTTAATAATGTATCTAAAATTGCTCTATTCATACTTTAATCAGTAAAGATTTAACTATATGCACATAATATTTCTGGAGAGATAGTACAGAGTAGGATGTTTGCCTTGCTTGTAGCCAAACCAAGTTAGATCCCTGGCATGCCACATGGTTCTTCAAGCCCTCTAGGAGTAATTTCTGGGTACAAAACCCAGAAGTAACCTCTAGTTACTGGTGTGACCTCAAAACAAAGCAAAAATATATCTCAAAAACAGTAGAAAAATATGTCGCTTTACTTATTCATCTATTAAGCTTTGCAATAATATTTTAGGTATGTTGAGTTAATCACAGTGTCATTATGCAGTCTAGTAAAGCAAGGGAAGAAAGGCAACATTGAGAAAAAGCTCATCTACAGATCAATGCTAAGAAAAGCTGTCTGACTTCCTCTTAGACCTCCTCCATCAGAAATACCTCTGTAGAGTAAAGAAGGGTTCTTCAGTTGTTGATTGACTCTTACTCATCTTTTCAAATTTTGGATTGGGGGCTTGCACTTTCAAGTTTATATTCCCGCTTGAACACATAACTCTATCTTTGCTTTTTCTAGTCTAGAGAAGTTTATGTTCCCCATTGAACACATATCCCTCTTTTTCTCACCCCCAATGTCTTTCTAAGTAAATTTCATTCAATAAGAACAATCTTCCTTCAATTCTTAGCTAAAACAATCAAAAGAAAAATTTTGGGTTGGAGAAGAAAAGTAAAATTAATGGAAAGAGAGAAAAATTAGGATATTGGGGAGTGGTGGTGGAGAGATAGCACAGAGTAGGGCATTTGCCTTGCATGCTACCAATCAAGATGGATGATAGTTCGAGTTCTGGCATCCCATTTGGTCCTCCATGCCTGCCAGGAGAGATTTTTGAACATAGCATCAGGAGTAATCCCTGAGTGCTATTGGGTGTGACCAAAAAAAAAAAAAAGGTAAAAAAAAAAAGGAAATAGAAATTGGGTTGGAAAGGAAAAGTAAAATTAATTAGAAGAGAAAAAATTAGGATATAGGAATGACTACATGAATAGTAAATGTTGGCTATAATAGAGTCTTAATGTTAAGAAGTAATATATTAAGAAAAAGAAGTAATATATTTGAGGTTCCCTTTTCTTTGTGTAAAATAAGCACATGAATGAGGATAATACAGAGAGAGACAATTATAGGAGAAAATAATGAAGCATAGGACATAGTATTATGACTAATCCAGAATCTATAGAAAATAATAAAATGAGGGATAGAATTTAAGAAAAAAATTAAGGAGGGAAGATAATTATAAGAATGTGTAATGTCTTCTGAACATGAGAGAAAGAACTTACTTTCACCTTATGGGTGGGACTGAACACTGGTGGCAGTGAATTTTTGCGTTGTGTTCTTCATCAGCACATTTAGTGTAAATCAAGGGCAGAAATAAAGGCTAATAAAATTAAGGTGTAGAGAAATCTTAAAGCTGCAAATTTAAGATAGGCAAGAAGGAAAGAAATGTTAAAGTACTTGTGGCCAAAGATCAAGTTAATTTGGTATAAAAGAAAGCAAAAGAAAAAATATATAGACAGGCAGTGTTTAAGGGTTTAAGGTAAATTTTACTAAACGGGTACTTCATGGAGAGCATTATATTCTACTCCACAAAAGCCAGTTAGCAATATATAGATCTGCATGTTTTCATTACTGGATATACTCAGGTATAAAATATTTAAAGATTTTGTCACTATAGACAAACACATACAAGCCATATAACTTGTTTTTAATAATGTGGATATTTCTAAAACAAACTATATATTAAGCTCCCATATGATCCAGCAATACCACAACTAGGGATGTACCCTAGAAACACAAAAACACAATATAAAGATGCTCTCTGCATTCCTAAGTTCTTTGCAATGCTATTTACAATAGCCAAATCTTCAAACAACCCAGTTTCCTGACAAAAGATAAGTGAATAAAGAAACTGTGGTACGTCTCCAAAATGAAATACTGTGCAGTTAGGAAAAATTGAGTCATGAGATTTGTCTTTACATGGATGGCCATGGAAACTATTATGCTGAATGAAGTGAGTCAGAGGGAAAGACATAGACACAAAATAGTCTCACTCATCTGTGGTATTTAAGAAAAAAAAAAAGACAGTATGCCAATAATCAAAAACAATATAAATGAGGTCCAGAAGGACCAGCCCAAGATAAAAAGCTTACTACAAATAGTAGTAAGCACAGTTAGAAAAATATGTGCACTCACAACTACCATGACAAGCAAGGATAGTGAGAGAGAAAAATAGAATGCCTGTCCCGAAGACAGGCTGGGAATGGAAGAGGAGGGAAATAGGGGACATTGGTGGAGGGAAAGTTGTACTTTTGAAGGGAATGTATATTTTATGACTGAAAACCAACAAGAACATTTTCTAATTATGGTGCTCAGATAAAGAAAAAAATAAAAAAAGTGTTTTAGGGGCTGTAGCGGTGGTGCAGCAGTAGCTTGTTTTTGCCTTGCACACAGCTGACCCAGGACTGCGGTTTGACCCCTAGGCATCCCATATGGTCCCCAAGCAAGGAGCAATTTCTGAGCGCATAGGCAGGAGTAACTTCTGAACGTCACTGGGTGTGGCCAAAAACAAAACAAAGCAAATCAAAAAAGGTGTTTTAATAACAAGTAGTGTTTGTGTATATGTGTTTATATAAGTGTGTGTGATACTTTTTATGTGATGATAGCTGAGAAGAAAGAAATTCCTTTCTTACACAAAATATTTTAAGTAAATTTCAGCTTAGTATCTAGTTAAAGATTAAGTGCGGTCATGTTCTTTTTGAAAATTCTCAAGTGTGGAAAATTCTTTGTAAAAGAGAATTTTGTAGAAATCAAGGAATAGCAGTATACAAAGAGGGCAGTACCGATTAACTTAGTGACAAATACAATTGATATGATTCTCGCCTCAAAATATCTACTTAAATCTACAGACCTTACAGAGCACACACAAAAACTTGTTCTGTTGAGAAATTTTCTTTATATCTATGTGTTTTCTCAAAATAAGTAGATAGCTGTTGTAAACATGTAACCATACTTTAGAGAGAGATGGTTACTTTATTTGACATACTGTTTGTTCCAGGATGACATAATTTGAGGTGATTAAAAGCTAGTGCTGGAGAAACCTATGAAGGCAACTAAATAATGAACCCCATCAGTGTCACTTTCTATATTCCCCTTATTAGAATATGATCCTCAGCTTCAACCCCATTCAAGCAAAAGAACTCCAAAAGGACTCTGAGTTCTGTTTTAATATGAACAACTTAGCAGTTCCAAGCCCTTTGACAGTGCCAGAAACTTCCTAAATCTCTTAGTTATTCTGGCAACTGTTTGAAAGAGAACATTGCCCTTCATTGGGCCAAACTTGCATTTTCAGGGTGGTCGAAAAGCCATAGGCCTTGGAGATCCCACTTTTGGGATGAACTCGACATTTTTCCATGTTTTTCAGGGAAATGGTGTTTACAAAATCAAAAAAAAAATACTGGTTGAAAATAGTCCTACTATTTTTAATTATTTTCAGTGGCAACTGATTTCCTACATTGATATACAAAGAAAGCATGAATTCATGTGATAGTCACATTGCTAAGTGAGCACTGACAGAAATAAACTATGACCTTTAAATGTAGCTACAATAAAGCAAACAATGTCTGCGGGTTCCAGAGTTATGTCATTTGTACATATGACTGTGTTTCTGGATCTATTACTGGAAGATCTAAGCCTTAAAGATCTTGACCCCTCTTCAAAATGAAAACAATTTGCCAGTAAATTGTATGTAGGAACTCATCGAAAGTATATTTTATGTATATTTTTCAAATAAGACTATTATTTTATATTTCAAATAACATATTAAACATTGATTTTTGCCAGAGATGTATCATTAACAGATATTTGAGTCAGAGTTGCTGTGAGAGGAACACAAATCTTGTTGACTCTATTTTTCAAGACATTTCTATAAAGTCCATTTATGTTTAAGAGGTTGATAAAACTATTTGGCTCACATTTTCAGTTTCATCTAGGACTATGGAGAATGACTCTGACCCTCAATCTACTCTATCAGGCACTTTTACTCCAAAATCTTCTTGATTAGACAATATCCTTTTTTTTCTTTCCAAAGACAGAGTGATAAATTTTTTTCCAGCAAAGTTTATATTTGTTACTTGTTTTCAATTGAAGAGCATCATTAAGGGTATGTTTTATGTTCTTAAGTTTATTGCTTCCTATTTAGGAAATGAGAACATAGAGGTGGTATTTTCTTTTAATGGAAGAAGCTGGACTCATAGCTTCTTTGGAGATGATTAACAAGTTGACAGCAGCACTGCAAATTGTATTAATTAAAAGCACATTCAAGTGCGAGCCCAAAATGATAACCACTTCAACATCATTGCGTTAATAGAATTGTCATCATAGTCATTGTTATCTTCAATCAACATGCACACTTAAAGTCTTGGTATTATAAGATACACCGAACAGGCCCTATGTGTCTGTCATCACATGTGCTTTATTCTTCCAAATTCCAAGATTCTTCAGAATTTATAAATAAAATTATCCAGAGTTAACTCCTCAGAAAATACGTATAATAAGAACATACAGCAACTAATTACTGGAATTATGTATACTGTGAGGAAAAGGCAATGTGGAGATGCATAATTCAGTCTGGGTGGTCAGTAAGGTAGGTGAACATCAATTTTTGTTTTTTGTTTTTTCTTGGGGCATATCCAGTGGCAGTTGGGAATTTAACATGGCTCTGTGCTCAGTGATCACTCTTAATGGAACTTGGAAACCATATAGGATGCCATGGATTAGACTTGTGTCCGGTGTATTCAAGGCTAATACCCTACTTGCTATACTCCTTTTGGCCATTTCAACTGATATGGCTTCTAAATACTTGGTATTGATACTTGATATTGCTTCTGAATACATAAACTGTGGGAAAATCATTTTATAAATTAATATAGGTAAATTTATAAAATTGTGAAGGATGAAAAGGGTCATATGTATTTTTACTTGCATGTTTTTATGAGTAGTTTATACATTTGAAGAGGAAATTGCTCGCTAGGGTGGTGTTTGTTCTGGGGTGATGGTTGCAGCCCAGCACAGTTTTGAAGAACCATAATGCTTTCCTTCCTGAATAAAAACAGGGATACTTTCACCTTCAGCTAGAAATATGCATTCATCTCAAGACCAATAAAACAGTACTGTAACAAGTGACACTTTATTATGATAGCTAAAGTTCTGACAAAGAATGAAAAAGAATGCATTCAATTTCCCACTGTTAGTTCATAAGACACTCCCTAGCTTCTTGGGTATGGATGCTATTATAAAGCAATCTAAATTAAAAAATAAATAATGTAACATTATTTGAATCATTGTAAGTTACAATTATTTATAAATTTAAGCTTATTTGAATCATTTTAACTTTAAATAATTTTAAAATAGCTACAAGTTAGTTAAATAATTTTAACTAACATCAAATTTATTGAGCGTGGATGCTATCAGTAAATTAGTTTTAGGATTTTGAGGTGCTGGAGAAATGTTTAAGTGGGTAGGATGTTTGCCTTGCATTCAGCTGATGAAAGTTTGGTCCCAGGTACCACTGATGTTTCCCCAATACCTACCAGAAGAGATCTCTTAGCACAGAGCTAGGAGTAAGCGTTGAGCATTGCCAGGTGCTAACCAACAACTTTCTTTTCTAAAAGCCTCCTTGACATCTCATTTTGACCATTTTTGTTTGAAAAATATATTAATTTTTCTATTCTTTGTCCTTAATCATTAAAAAGGAATGATGTTTACATGAAAAAAACTTATTTGAGGTAGTGGTTGGATGGATGAATAAGAAACTGCATATAATACTGTGCACTTTGGCAGAAGTGAATAATTATTATTATCTCAAAATCATAAAAGTTAACACTACTTTAACCATGTTATTTAAGCTAGAATAGTAATAAAATAAATTTAAAAACTCTATAGAATAAAGATACATGTGTAGTAAATATATATTCATTTTAAAAATCCAAGCACCTAAGCTTAAATCACAGTCAAATCTCACAAATTTTATTTGAAGCCAAAATCCTGCGTTAGTTTAAGTTGTGCAGAAAATGTACAGAATTGGGATACTCTCTTCTACTTCACTTTAATTTAGCTGAGTAGCTAGATTAATCTGTAATATAACGGGTATTTGTAAAGCTTAAAAATGTCAGATTCAATTTGAAGTCTTAATTAAGTCTTAATAAATTAATAAATCTTAATAATAAAAGTCATTTATAGCACCTTATCATATACCCAAATCATTTTATTTTGGAATACACTTTAGCCCACTGTATTTATTCATTCAAAAGGGAAATGCTCTGATGTTTAGAGGAAGAAAGCATACTCTATAATAAATAATAGGAAAAATAGTTTAACTATTTTTACTTTATATAGTAATTTATAATAGTTTAACTATTAATACTTTGACCTCTCACCCCTGCACATTCTGTGAAGACTGTGTGACCTGCCAGGGAAGCTTCTTAGCTTCCAGACCCAGATGAAGACAGATCTAGCTTAATTATAATACGACAAAATTCCTACTGAGGGCAGACTGTGCATAAACAATATTAGATGAATATTTGTTGCTCAATATTAAGCCAGATACCTCTAAACTGGCAGTAAGTCCACTTAAATTATAGAGAAAATAATGCAGTATCTACAGAAATAAACTGACTGAAGTAATGAGCAACAAAATATGTTGTACAATTTAAACATCACCTTGGGTTGAATCCCCAATACCAGAATGAAGATATAATTTTTTCTTTTTAATTAGGTTCCTGTTTGGTTTTCCTAAACAATGTGGCTTTAAATAATCATGACTTGCTCAAATTCTTTTCAATAAATACCTGTTTCTGTTCTTTGCCCTTATTTTGTTTCCTTTCATTTGGAACATATTAGAGTTCTAGTAAAATTATTGCTCAATATAGGAAATACTTGAAATATTTTTATGAGATTTAAGAGATGGCCATGCTGCTACCAAAATAACATGCTATTCTGATCATATTTTGAAATCCTTTACAGAACAGGTAGTGTCTTCTTGTTGAGTCAACACAGATAAATAATATTGACATGCTTTTTTAAATTTTTTAAACTTTTATTATAATAATAATTTTTATTTTGACCAAAGTGGATAACATATATTTCACAGTAATATTTTAGATACATATTGACATTGAGTCAGGGGAACTGTACCATCAAAGCTGTCCTCCCTCCACCCCCGTTCCCAGCATGCATCCCATATCCCCACCCTTACCCCCTGGGCTGCTAGTGTAAGTGGTCCTCTCTGTGTCTAGCTTGTTGTAGATTTGGGTATCGATTCTGTTGGCGTTGGCTTTGGATTTGGTGCTTAAGTATGATCATTTTTTTATTACTACTTAGTGATCATACAACTGTTTGGTCTTTGTACCACCATTATTTTTTAAGTAACTAAGTTGGTTTTAAAAAAAATAAGCAAATGCATGCAGTTTACAAGTGATTTTGAGGGCCTTGACAGAAATAATGAAAACTCAGTGATAAAAATTAGTTCCTTGAGTGGATGATAAAGAAAAGCATTTCTGATGTTCCAAATTTTGGTAAAAGAATAAGAAAAAAAATCTGAAGCAACCTATGTTTGGAGAAAGTAGTTGAAGTGTATTCTGGTCACAAAGAACAGTACACTTTGAGGTCTCTCATAAGTAGTATAAACACTAAGTTGGCTATAGAGTGTTGTTGTAATTTTGCATTATCTGTAGTTACAGGGCAAAGAACAGAATTGTGCTAAGCCTCATGTATTTGAAGAGTTAAAGGTGGCATGCTATTGTTAGGATATCACCATTGAAAAGTCCTGGGATATGTATGTTGAAAAATAGAAAATAATATGTGTGTTGAAGGAAACCTTTGTACCAGTCTAGCTACCAGTGACAATAGATATAAATTACTGACTCAAGTTATATTTAGAATCACAATTTTATTGATTAACTCTGGGAGATGAGTTAAAAAGGAATACAGAATGCCTTTTTTCCTGGTTTATAGAACAGTATCAAAGAAATAATTTGGAGAGGAAATTAAAGTTTTAATAATTTTGGATAGGTGGCAATTCATGATCATTAAATATCCAAAAGAAAATTTAAATAAATGGTTATCTAAAAGTGTATAAAAGTTTAAATGAAGAGAGAGAGAGGAAAAGAGAGAGAGAGAATGAAAATTAGAAGAAAGTGATATTTATGCAAATCAAGAATACACGATTTAAGATTAAGGAGTAATGGTGGTGTTGTGGTAATGAGTCCCGTGGTTGAAGAAAGTTAATTAATTTTAATTATTTGATGTTACTGGTGTCCTTCCTGAGTGGTTTATGGAAGGGAAGCTAGTCAAAGGCGGAGTAAATAAGAAATTAATTAGAAATAAAATGTAAACATCTACTATATATCACTGACATAAGACAACTTGCAAAGAAAAGCCAAGAATTGGAAAAAAGATAAGATCCATGAGTCTACTCAAAGTAAACTATAGACATGGTGTGATTGTGATGTAAATTCATACTTACTTATGTACTATTTTGGGGAATGATGCTGATAATAGGGCAAGCTCTGTACAGGAGAAATATGCAGAATGCCATTTTTTCTTCTCAGTTTTATTGTTAAACATAAAATGACTCGACATAAAGTCTTTTAAAATATATTATGCCTTTATAAAAATAGAATTTAATACATTTAATAAAACTGTTCTGAAAATGTGAATAAGTTGCAAGACACTATAAACCTGTTGGGGTTAATCCCTTGAAGTTAAAAGAGATGGAGAGGAACTAACCTTAAATAAAAGTGACTTCTAGGATGTCATTTAAATATTTCAAAAGAGTATTAAATAATATTTCATAGGATATAATACTGGTAGAAAATTGAACTGAGATGAAAGATTTAAAATTGTTATATAAGACAAGAGAGAAATCATAGTTGTTAGAAAAGTGATAGTAGTATTGTTAGGTTATTCTAAGTTAACAACTGTTTTCTTAACAATTGTTCAGGGCTTTTGAACATGGAGTTGAAGGTAACTGTAATAAAATCAGTATATTAAACATTATTAATGATATTTATACACACACATATATATGTATATATGAGTATATATATACTCATATATACATATATATATGGTTTGGGGGCCACACCCGGTGATGCTCAGGGGTTACTCCTGGTTATGTGCTCAGAAATTGTTCCTGGCTTTGGGGACCATATGGAACACCAGTGATTGAACCTGGGTTCGTCTTAGATCAGCCACGTTAAAAGCAATGCCCTATCGCTCCAGCCCCAGATTAATAAGATATATTAAAAGTATTTACCTTGTTATATATTTTATTCTCCTCTGTCCTGTTATAGTTGTACAGTGAGGAATTTCCCTTTAACAATATATGTATGTATATATATATATATATATATATATATATATAATTCTGACAGTCTATTCTGGAACTTCAAGAAGGATTTGTACTAAATTGATAATATTATAGATTCATAATCCAGGTCATTTTTTCTACATATTTGTCAATATTCTAAACATTTGTTTTCTTCCCAATCTAATATTTCTCTTTTCTCCATACTTACTTTTTTCCTACTCCTAAGTGGAGCTTTATTGACCTTGACTTTCTGGTTCATACAGGGTTGGTACTCAGGAAGAAAAAGTACAAATTTATGTTCTGCTTAAGAGATATGGTGTTATTGCTTATGTTGTTACTGGTATTCAGAGTGATAGAGGAAAGATTTAAGACATATTATAAATACTTTTTGTGAAGAATTTGGGGCCTACCATGAAATTTTATATATTTATAATTTACTACTACTCATTTCACCTACTATTTTAGATTATTTCAGACCAATTAAAAAGTGATTATTTGGTATTACAGACAAAATATAGTGAGTAAAGTGCTTTCTTTACACATAGCTGATCTAAATTTATTTCCAGGCATCCTATATGGTCCCCAATGCCAGGAAAAATTCCTAAATACAGCAGAGCCAGGAGTAACTGAGTACAACCATATTTGAACCAAACACAAACAAACAAAATAAATTAATAATGAATATTCGATGAACCTCTAAGAATTGGAAAGACATTGGCAAATGTAGTCTTAGGCACTTCATAATTTATTTCCTTACACAACTTCAAGTTTTAGTATTAGATCTCTTCAACAGTATTGTCTTGAGATTATACCTCAAGATGGGATAAAAAACCATGGAAGAGAGATGTTGCCGTGTTAGATAATCTTTAAATACTAGTGATACTATTTTTTTCTTCCTGAATAAAATGCCCATAAGGCTGACTGTGGCATACATCACCCCCCAAAAATCTGTGTCTGGTTTTAATGTTGTTATTTAGCCTTTGGCTTGGTTCAAGAACTGTAGGTAATTTTAGGCTTAAACCTCACTTGTGTTAAGCTCTCAAAACCTCAGAGCACTTAAGAGTTGTATGAAAGACAGGGAAATAGTCATCTGGAATTCTAATTCTGAGTGTCGAGAAACTAGGACTCTTTCTGAGGAACAATTTGCTGTTTTGTGCCTGCTGTTTAGAACTGTGCGAATAATCTTGTTCATACGACATTTGTTTTATACAACATTTCTAGAGATTCTGTTCTAATTGTAAATATTATTTGGACATTAAAGCCAGATAATCCCCCTCTTCCAAAACAACAGTTTCACTTTAGTTCAACAAATTGAATTATTTATTCCCCTTTAAAAATGATTTATTACCTTAGAAATCTTTAGCCACATTTCTTATTTATGTAGATGTAGGCCAAAACAGCAGTCCTTCCTTCTCTGTAATCAGAAATATTTGGGAGTCAGTAAAACTGAAATAAAGCAGTCTAAAATTTAAGGGAAATTGATTAAAATAATAGACATAGAAAAATTCTTGCTTTTGATTCCCACGAAGGACAAAGACTCCTTCCCTTCCATTTCTTACTGTAAACAAACTCCCCTCTTTCTCTAACAAGTTTCACAGAGTGAACTCAAATTTCTTTTCTTAGAAAATCCTACTACTCTATTGCTACTGAATCTTATACAATTAGGTGAATATATTTTGCTCTTCATAATAAGGTCAGTAGGTGGTGATTGAATTCTGTCTACTCATTTGTGCTCAATCATAGACATCTTGAAGCTTTGAGGAATAAGAGTTGTTGTAATATTCAGTTCAAGCTGTATTGCTTCCTTTGATCACTCAACCCTTGATATTACCTCCTTTGTTCCTCCTAGATTTTTTCCTCTTTGAAATTCATTCTTGTCTTCCTTCTGAGTGCTAATCACTAGTTCAGGTTTTAGAAATACACACCCAAATCCTTCCAGATGTGATCCCTGAGCACAGAACTAGGAGTTAAGCCCAGAACACAGCTGAGTATGATTCCAAAACCCAAACAAATAAGTAAAATTGTATCTTCTGTTTTTTTTTATTTACTGTCTATTTTACCTGTTAGTTTTTATCTCTCATACTCTGAATTGTCTGATAAGATGCATTTCTTTTTTTTTCTTTTTCTTTTTTTGGTTTTTGGGTCACACCCGGCAGTGCTCAGGGGTTACTCCTGGCTCCATGCTCAGAAATTGCTCCTGGCAGGCACGGGGGACCATCTGGGGCACCGGGATTCGAACCGATGACCTTTTGCATGAAAGGCAAACGCCTTACCTCCATGCTATCTCCCGGGCCCTTTTTTTGGTGGGGGGGAACACCCCGGGGGGGCTCAGGGGTTACTCCTGGCTCTTCGCTCAGAAGTCACTCCTGGCAGGCACGGGAGACCATATGGGGAACCGGGGGATCGAACCGGGGTCCGTCCTAGGTTAGCGCAGTCAAGGCAGGTACCTTACCTTCAGCGCCACCGCCCGGCCCCGATAAGATGCATTTCTTATTTGTGTATAATTCTGCCTCATCTGATAAACTATGACATGGTTAGAATTTTTCTCTGAAATCAGAGTGAGAGAGTAAATTAATTTGACGTTAGTTGAGAGAGAACCATGTTATACAAAATCTTGTATACTATGAGTAAATTAGGAGCATTCTGAAAACAATAGAAGTATCCTCATACAACTTGAACTCTAGCTTTGCTACTTAACATCAACATGACATCAAACTAATATCCTTAGTGGGTCTCAGTTGCCTTCTATGTAAGTAGAGATGATAATAGTAACTTCATAGAATTGTGGTAATGACATAATATAAGTAAACCTCTTTTATTTTATTTTATTTTGGTTTTTGAGTCACATTCAATGGTGCTCAGGGGTTACTACTGGCTCTCTGCTCAGAAATTGCTCCTGGCAGGCACGGGGACCCTATGGGGCATTGCGATTCTAACCAATGTCCGTCCAGGTTGGCTGCATGCAAATAAACGCTCTGCTGCTATGCTACCTCTTTGACCCAATCTCTTACACATAATAAGGCTATATGTATTAACTGACGATTAGGCCATCAGAGGGATTGCTCTGACTACCTTTTGGAAAAGTCTATAGCAGGATTATGAACAGGATTGGGTCCATTACTCTTTGTGGCATGTAGGGAAGAAAAGGAAGATAGTCACTCATTCAGAGTAGATATGGTTAGTATAGATAGTTAGGGGGGAAGGAAACTTGGGACATTGGTGGCAGTAAATATAAACTTGTGAAGGGTGTTGTACATTGTATCAATGAAACTCAATCATGAACAGCTTTGTAATTGTGAAAAAAATCCAACTGTATCATGAACAGCCTAGTAACCATGGTGTGTAAATAAAGTAATCAAAAATAAAAAATGATCACAGTATTCAGAAAATATAATCTAAGTGACTAGTCAGATTGAATGAAAGAGGAAGGGGAGAAGAAGGAGATATTCAGTGCTTTTGCCCTCAGCAAACTTTAATTTTCCAAAAAGAAATAAATATGGAATAACTGGTTGTAGTTTGGAGGTATTTAAAATTTGTTGAATCTCTCTTAAGAAGGAAAGAAAATCTCAGACTGAATCAAGTGAAGAACTCACCTCCCTAGAGAGGGTGGCCAACCAAATAGAAGAGAGTAGAGCATCCAAGCATTTGAGCAGCAATTAGTTTGGAGGAATGAGATCCTAACCTTAAATAAAACAGAATGACCAATGACAAATTACATTTTCCATATTTGATACACAGAATGTACAATGGGTAAAGAATAAACAACTATGAAAATTAATTTCTTTAAAGAGCAATCAAGTAATCTTAAATCTCTTTAAAAGTTAGATCTGTATCACTCTAATTTTTATTCTCTTTGAATTCCATGGCAATGACTATGCTCTACCTATAATTTATTATCATAAAAGCTATTATTATGCAGGAACGTAAGAACTTATACTGTACAGTCTGATGTACAACATATTAGGTGCAATTCTAATTGGTCAATGTTGCTTTGGTTAATTGATAATTGTATACTTTGGAAAGCTTTTAAGTAATTTAAATGATACAGATACTTATAGTTAATTAAAATGCTACTAATGACAATTTCTGAAGAAATTTGGACATTCACACTGGATTTAGGATGAATAATTTTATCAATTTTCATTTCAAGTACTTTAAAGTAGAGCATATTTCTTATATCTTTTATGATTGCCATAATTCGGTTTAGTATTTTGATAATTTAAAATTCCTGATTACTTGTAATATTTAGAAAATACAAACATTTCTTATTATCTAATTCCAAAGTCGGTTCCCCCTTTTATTTGTGGATCCACACATATTCTGGTCAAATTGCCATTAGATTGACTTAATATTATTATTATACATTTAATTTTGCTACAGTTGACTTGGGTTATATAGCCACTTTGCTATAAAGGAACTATATATTTTTTGCTTTGCTTTCAACGTTTATCATACATACAATATAGTTTATTTCTGTTAAAATATTTCTTTACCTCCTCATTGAATATTTAAAAGAAAGAAAAGGGCTCTTAGCCAGTGAATTTTCATGTTTGATTTAATCTAAAAGCAATATTTTCTGGAACATTTAGGTAAAATATATTCAGTAATGGGTATATTTTTACAGAAGAAAATAAAATTTTCATTTTAAGCAATTTTATGCATGAACTACGTGAATTGATGGGTTATAGACTGAAAATATCCATCTACTTAGCTAGATTTTAATGTAAAATTTCAAGGTCACTTAAGGTGGAACAATGTGAGCATTATTACTGAGTTCTAATCAGACTAAACCCTCAAATTTTCATTTTTTGTTTTTTAAAACATTTTGATTTGTTGTTCAAAGAGAAAGAATAATATAAATTGTATGTTATATAAAAGAAAATGATTTGTCTATGTATCTCAAATCGGTGAATTTGTCCTTTTCATCGAGATATTATAGAATGCACAATTTGTACACTGTAATTTAGGATGTGATAGAGGGTGATTTATCATATAACAGCATTGATGGAAGAACAATATACACCTGACATCTTGTGGTCTCTTTTTATTTATACATAAAAGTGGTCTATAGAAATTCCAATTTGTAGTTAAGAGGTATTTGATCTTTTGTTTGTGTGCTTAATAACTAAATTTACTGTTCACACCTATGATAATGGCATCTTTTGAAAAATTGTTGACAAGAATGTGAGAACTTTAGAATTATTTTACTTTGAGATTATAGTATCATTTTAGTAGCATGGGAAATTAGCTTGGTTGCTTAATCAAGAAGTTTAAACTCAGTGATAAACCCAAAAGAAACAACATACGAATCATTGGAGTCCCAGAGACCCAAGTAGAAGATCATCACGAAGAATCAACTATCAAAGACATCATCAAAGAGACAATACCAGAGTCAATGACTGCATGCAAT